>JAGTYA010000592.1:0-21531 GCA_024291935.2 Okapia johnstoni | reverse complement strand
CCCGGGGGGAAAGGTTCCCCTGACGTGAGGCGAGGGGAAGCCCAGCAGCCCCTGGCGATGTCAAAGGAGGCCTGGACTTCTCAGAGGCAACAAGAGAGGCTCCCCGAGGCGCCACGCCCCCTGATTCAGAGAGGCCACCGACCCGCTTCCCCCTGCGCCGCGCGGAAAAGCACGACCTTTCGCCCCTGCATTCGAGGGGAAGCCCGATTGCCCTTGGCTGTGACCGGAGAGAAAGGCTGAGTCCCCTCGACTCCCTGGAGGCCACCCCACAGGTGCCAGTTATACCTGTCCCCTCCCCCCCTCCGGGGACCCCCGAGGGTCTAGCTCCATGCCTGACGCGGACCCCAGGGCGCTGCAGCGCCTCCTGGCGAATCCCGAGGCTGCTCGGGCCCCTGTCCCGCTCGAAAGGAGGCATGGCGACCCCGCTGGGCTAACGGGGGAGACGGGCCGGGGTACCCGCCGCAACTCGAGAATGCACCGCCGCAAGTCGAGAACACCCCCGTGAGGCCACGCCCATAGAGGGAGGAGGCGCTTTTCCCTTGCAGGGCATGGAGAGCATGCCCCGGCACCTGTTCCGGCTCCGAACGGGGCTTGACTCCTTGCGGGCGACTCCAGGTGTCCCCCCGAGATCCCCGGGCCAACCTGCCAAGAAAGCGGGGCTTCCCCGCCACACCGCGAGGGCGTCCCCCGGGCCCCCCCTCCTTGCGAGACGGGGCCCTTGGGATCTGCAGCGACGCGAGAGCCGTCCTGCCTTCTCTCTGGCGCTGCAACGGAGGCTGGACTCCCTCTAGGCGCCCCCAGAGGTTCCCTGGGATACCCGTGTCCACAGGCGAGCGGAACCCTGAGTCTCCAGAGGCCGCTCGCGAGGGGCCCCCCGTCGCCGTCGGCCCCTCCTCTCGAAAGGGGGGTCCAATCCCCTTCCTGAATGCCATCGCAATCCCTACATTCCCTCGCACCTCCAGAGCGGGACTCTCGCCTCTCCTGAGGTTCGAGAAGAGGCCCCAAGGGGCCAGTTCCGGCCGCAAGACCAAAGGTCCCCGAGGAACCCCCATCGGCAAGCGAGTCCAGTTCCCTGGACGTGAGGCGAGGGGAAGCCCAGCAGCCCCTGGCGATGTCAAAGGAGGCCTGGACTTCTCAGAGGCAACAAGAGAGGCTCCCCGAGGCGCCACGCCCCCGATTCAGAGAGGCCACCCCCGCTTCCCCCTGCGCCGCGCGGAAAAGCACGACCTTCGCCCCTGCATTCGAGGGGAAGCCCGATTGCCCTTGGCTGTGACCGGAGAGAAAGGCTGAGTCCCCTCGACTCCCTGGAGGCCACCCCACAGGTGCCAGTTATACCTGTCCCCTCCCCCCCTCCGGGGACCCCCGAGGGTCCTAGCTCCATGCCTGACGCGGACCCAGGGCGCTGCAGCGCCTCCTGGCGAATCCCGAGGCTGCTCGGGCCCCTGTCCGCTCGAAAGGAGGCATGGCGACCCCGCTGGGCTAACGGGGGAGACGGGCCGGGGTACCCGCCGCAACTCGAGAATGCACCGCCGCAAGTCGAGAACACCCCCGTGAGGCCACGCCCATAGAGGGAGGAGGCGCTTTTCCCTTGCAGGGCATGGAGAGCATGCCCCGGCACCTGTTCCGGCTCCGAACGGGGCTTGACTCCTTGCGGGCGACTCCAGGTGTCCCCCGAGATCCCCGGGCCAACCTGCCAAGAAAGCGGGGCTTCCCGCCACACCGCGAGGGCGTCCCCCGGGCCCCCCTCCTTGCGAGACGGGGCCCTTGGGATCTGCAGCGACGCGAGAGCCGTCCTGCCTTCTCTCTGGCGCTGCAACGGAGGCTGGACTCCCTCTAGGCGCCCCCAGAGGTTCCCTGGGATACCCGTGTCCACAGGCGAGCGGAACCCTGAGTCTCCAGAGGCCGCTCGCGAGGGGCCCCCCCGTCGCCGTCGGCCCCTCCTCTCGAAAGGGGGGTCCAATCCCCTTCCTGAATGCCATCGCAATCCCTACATTCCCTCGCACCTCCAGAGCGGGACTCTCGCCTCTCCTGAGGTTCGAGAAGAGGCCCCAAGGGGCCAGTTCCGGCCGCAAGACCAAAGGTCCCCGAGGAACCCCCATCGGCAAGCGAGTCCAGTTCCCTGGACGTGAGGCGAGGGGAAGCCCAGCAGCCCCTGGCGATGTCAAAGGAGGCCTGGACTTCTCAGAGGCAACAAGAGAGGCTCCCCGAGGCGCCACGCCCCCGATTCAGAGAGGCCACCCCCGCTTCCCCCTGCGCCGCGCGGAAAAGCACGACCTTCGCCCCTGCATTCGAGGGGAAGCCCGATTGCCCTTGGCTGTGACCGGAGAGAAAGGCTGAGTCCCCTCGACTCCCTGGAGGCCACCCCACAGGTGCCAGTTATACCTGTCCCCTCCCCCCCCTCCGGGGACCCCGAGGGTCCTAGCTCCATGCCTGACGCGGACCCAGGGCGCTGCAGCGCCTCCTGGCGAATCCCGAGGCTGCTCGGGCCCCTGTCCGCTCGAAAGGAGGCATGGCGACCCCGCTGGGCTAACGGGGGAGACGGGCCGGGGTACCCGCCGCAACTCGAGAATGCACCGCCGCAAGTCGAGAACACCCCCGTGAGGCCACGCCCATAGAGGGAGGAGGCGCTTTTCCCTTGCAGGGCATGGAGAGCATGCCCCCGGCACCTGTTCCGGCTCCGAACGGGGCTTGACTCCTTGCGGGCGACTCCAGGTGTCCCCCGAGATCCCCGGGCCAACCTGCCAAGAAAGCGGGGCTTCCCGCCACACCGCGAGGGCGTCCCCCGGGCCCCCTCCTTGCGAGACGGGGCCCTTGGGATCTGCAGCGACGCGAGAGCCGTCCTGCCTTCTCTCTGGCGCTGCAACGGAGGCTGGACTCCCTCTAGGCGCCCCCAGAGGTTCCCTGGGATACCCGTGTCCACAGGCGAGCGGAACCCTGAGTCTCCAGAGGCCGCTCGCGAGGGGCCCCCCGTCGCCGTCGGCCCCTCCTCTCGAAAGGGGGGTCCAATCCCCTTCCTGAATGCCATCGCAATCCCTACATTCCCTCGCACCTCCAGAGCGGGACTCTCGCCTCTCCTGAGGTTCGAGAAGAGGCCCCAAGGGGCCAGTTCCGGCCGCAAGACCAAAGGTCCCCGAGGAACCCCCATCGGCAAGCGAGTCCAGTTCCCTGGACGTGAGGCGAGGGGAAGCCCAGCAGCCCCTGGCGATGTCAAAGGAGGCCTGGACTTCTCAGAGGCAACAAGAGAGGCTCCCCGAGGCGCCACGCCCCCGATTCAGAGAGGCCACCCCCGCATCCCCCTGCGCCGCGCGGAAAAAGCACGACCTTCGCCCCTGCATTCGAGGGGAAGCCCGATTGCCCTTGGCTGTGACCGGAGAGAAAGGCTGAGTCCCCTCGACTCCCTGGAGGCCACCCCACAGGTGCCAGTTATACCTGTCCCCTCCCCCCCTCCGGGGACCCCCGAGGGTCCTAGCTCCATGCCTGACGCGGACCCAGGGCGCTGCAGCGCCTCCTGGCGAATCCCGAGGCTGCTCGGGCCCCTGTCCGCTCGAAAGGAGGCATGGCGACCCCGCTGGGCTAACGGGGGAGACGGGCCGGGGTACCCGCCGCAACTCGAGAATGCACCGCCGCAAGTCGAGAACACCCCCGTGAGGCCACGCCCATAGAGGGAGGAGGCGCTTTTCCCTTGCAGGGCATGGAGAGCATGCCCCGGCACCTGTTCCGGCTCCGAACGGGGCTTGACTCCTCGCGGGCGACTCCAGGTGTCCCCCGAGATCCCCGGGCCAACCTGCCAAGAAAGCGGGGCTTCCCGCCACACCGCGAGGGCGTCCCCCGGGCCCCCCTCCTTGCGAGACGGGGCCCTTGGGATCTGCAGCGACGCGAGAGCCGTCCTGCCTTCTCTCTGGCGCTGCAACGGAGGCTGGACTCCCTCTAGGCGCCCCCAGAGGTTCCCTGGGATACCCGTGTCCACAGGCGAGCGGAACCCTGAGTCTCCAGAGGCCGCTCGCGAGGGGCCCCCCGTCGCCGTCGGCCCCTCCTCTCGAAAGGGGGGTCCAATCCCCTTCCTGAATGCCATCGCAATCCCTACATTCCCTCGCACCTCCAGAGCGGGACTCTCGCCTCTCCTGAGGTTCGAGAAGAGGCCCCAAGGGGCCAGTTCCGGCCGCAAGACCAAAGGTCCCCGAGGAACCCCCATCGGCAAGCGAGTCCAGTTCCCTGGACGTGAGGCGAGGGGAAGCCCAGCAGCCCCTGGCGATGTCAAAGGAGGCCTGGACTTCTCAGAGGCAACAAGAGAGGCTCCCCGAGGCGCCACGCCCCCCGATTCAGAGAGGCCACCCCCGCTTCCCCCTGCGCCGCGCGGAAAAGCACGACCTTCGCCCCTGCATTCGAGGGGAAGCCCGATTGCCCTTGGCTGCGACCGGAGAGAAAGGCTGAGTCCCCTCGACTCCCTGGAGGCCACCCCACAGGTGCCAGTTATACCTGTCCCCTCCCCCCCTCCGGGGACCCCCGAGGGTCCTAGCTCCATGCCTGACGCGGACCCAGGGCGCTGCAGCGCCTCCTGGCGAATCCCCGAGGCTGCTCGGGCCCCTGTCCGCTCGAAAGGAGGCATGGCGACCCCGCTGGGCTAACGGGGAGAGACGGGCCGGGGTACCCGCCGCAACTCGAGAATGCACCGCCGCAAGTCGAGAACACCCCCGTGAGGCCACGCCCATAGAGGGAGGAGGCGCTTTTCCCTTGCAGGGCATGGAGAGCATGCCCCGGCACCTGTTCCGGCTCCGAACGGGGCTTGACTCCTTGCGGGCGACTCCAGGTGTCCCCCGAGATCCCCGGGCCAACCTGCCAAGAAAGCGGGGCTTCCCGCCACACCGCGAGGGCGTCCCCCGGGCCCCCCTCCTTGCGAGACGGGGCCCTTGGGATCTGCAGCGACGCGAGAGCCGTCCTGCCTTCTCTCTGGCGCTGCAACGGAGGCTGGACTCCCTCTAGGCGCCCCCAGAGGTTCCCTGGGATACCCGTGTCCACAGGCGAGCGGAACCCTGAGTCTCCAGAGGCCGCTCGCGAGGGGCCCCCCGTCGCCGTCGGCCCCTCCTCTCGAAAGGGGGGTCCAATCCCCTTCCTGAATGCCATCGCAATCCCTACATTCCCTCGCACCTCCAGAGCGGGACTCTCGCCTCTCCTGAGGTTCGAGAAGAGGCCCCAAGGGGCCAGTTCCGGCCGCAAGACCAAAGGTCCCCGAGGAACCCCCATCGGCAAGCGAGTCCAGTTCCCTGGACGTGAGGCGAGGGGAAGCCCAGCAGCCCCTGGCGATGTCAAAGGAGGCCTGGACTTCTCAGAGGCAACAAGAGAGGCTCCCCGAGGCGCCATGCCCCCCGATTCAGAGAGGCCACCCCCGCTTCCCCCTGCGCCGCGCGGAAAAGCACGACCTTCGCCCCTGCATTCGAGGGGAAGCCCGATTGCCCTTGGCTGTGACCGGAGAGAAAGGCTGAGTCCCCTCGACTCCCTGGAGGCCACCCCACAGGTGCCAGTTATACCTGTCCCCTCCCCCCCCTCCGGGGACCCCCGAGGGTCCTAGCTCCATGCCTGACGCGGACCCAGGGCGCTGCAGCGCGTCCTGGCGAATCCCGAGGCTGCTCGGGCCCCTGTCCGCTCGAAAGGAGGCATGGCGACCCCGCTGGGCTAACGGGGGAGACGGGCCGGGGTACCCGCCGCAACTCGAGAATGCACCGCCGCAAGTCGAGAACACCCCCGTGAGGCCACGCCCATAGAGGGAGGAGGCGCTTTTCCCTTGCAGGGCATGGAGAGCATGCCCCGGCACCTGTTCCGGCTCCGAACGGGGCTTGACTCCTTGCGGGCGACTCCAGGTGTCCCCCGAGATCCCCGGGCCAACCTGCCAAGAAAGCGGGGCTTCCCGCCACACCGCGAGGGCGTCCCCCGGGCCCCCCTCCTTGCGAGACGGGGCCCTTGGGATCTGCAGCGACGCGAGAGCCGTCCTGCCTTCTCTCTGGCGCTGCAACGGAGGCTGGACTCCCTCTAGGCGCCCCCAGAGGTTCCCTGGGATACCCGTGTCCACAGGCGAGCGGAACCCTGAGTCTCCAGAGGCCGCTCGCGAGGGGCCCCCCGTCGCCGTCGGCCCCTCCTCTCGAAAGGGGGGTCCAATCCCCTTCCTGAATGCCATCGCAATCCCTACATTCCCTCGCACCTCCAGAGCGGGATCTCGCCTCTGCTGAGGTTCGAGAAGAGGCCCCAGGGGGCAGTTCCGGCCGCAAGACCAAAGGTCCCCGAGGAACCCCCATCGGCAAGCGAGTCCAGTTCCCTGGACGTGAGGCGAGGGGAAGCCCAGCAGCCCCTGGCGATGTCAAAGGAGGCCTGGACTTCTCAGAGGCAACAAGAGAGGCTCCCCGAGGCGCCACGCCCCCGATTCAGAGAGGCCACCCCCGCTTCCCCCTGCGCCGCGCGGAAAAAAGCACGACCTTCGCCCCTGCATTCGAGGGGAAGCCCGATTGCCCTTGGCTGTGACCGGAGAGAAAGGCTGAGTCCCCTCGACTCCCTGGAGGCCACCCCACAGGTGCCAGTTATACCTGTCCCCTCCCCCCCTCCGGGGACCCCCGAGGGTCCTAGCTCCATGCCTGACGCGGACCCAGGGCGCTGCAGCGCCTCCTGGCGAATCCCGAGGCTGCTCGGGCCCCTGTCCGCTCGAAAGGAGAGGCATGGCGACCCCGCTGGGCTAACGGGGGAGACGGGCCGGGGTACCCGCCGCAACTCGAGAATGCACCGCCGCAAGTCGAGAACACCCCCGTGAGGCCACGCCCATAGAGGGAGGAGGCGCTTTTCCCTTGCAGGGCATGGAGAGCATGCCCCGGCACCTGTTCCGGCTCCGAACGGGGCTTGACTCCTTGCGGGCGACTCCAGGTGTCCCCCGAGATCCCCGGGCCAACCTGCCAAGAAAGCGGGGCTTCCCGCCACACCGCGAGGGCGTCCCCCGGGCCCCCCTCCTTGCGAGACGGGGCCCTTGGGATCTGCAGCGACGCGAGAGCCGTCCTGCCTTCTCTCTGGCGCTGCAACGGAGGCTGGACTCCCTCTAGGCGCCCCCCAGAGGTTCCCTGGGATACCCGTGTCCACAGGCGAGCGGAACCCTGAGTCTCCAGAGGCCGCTCGCGAGGGGCCCCCCGTCGCCGTCGGCCCCTCCTCTCGAAAGGGGGGTCCAATCCCCTTCCTGAATGCCATCGCAATCCCTACATTCCCTCGCACCTCCAGAGCGGGACTCTCGCCTCTCCTGAGGTTCGAGAAGAGGCCCCAAGGGGCCAGTTCCGGCCGCAAGACCAAAGGTCCCCGAGGAACCCCCATCGGCAAGCGAGTCCAGTTCCCTGGACGTGAGGCGAGGGGAAGCCCAGCAGCCCCTGGCGATGTCAAAGGAGGCCTGGACTTCTCAGAGGCAACAAGAGAGGCTCCCCGAGGCGCCACGCCCCCGATTCAGAGAGGCCACCCCCGCTCCCCCCTGCGCCGCGCGGCGGAGCACGACCTTCGCCCCTGCATTCGAGGGGAAAGCCCGATTGCCCTTGGCTGTGACCGGAGAGAAAGGCTGAGTCCCCTCGACTCCCTGGAGGCCACCCCACAGGTGCCAGTTATACCTGTCCCCTCCCCCCCTCCGGGGACCCCCCCGAGGGTCCTAGCTCCATGCCTGACGCGGACCCAGGGCGCTGCAGCGCCTCCTGGCGAATCCCGAGGCTGCTCGGGCCCCTGTCCGCTCGAAAGGAGGCATGGCGACCCCGCTGGGCTAACGGGGGAGACGGGCCGGGGTACCCGCCGCAACTCGAGAATGCACCGCCGCAAGTCGAGAACACCCCCGTGAGGCCACGCCCATAGAGGGAGGAGGCGCTTTTCCCTTGCAGGGCATGGAGAGCATGCCCCGGCACCTGTTCCGGCTCCGAACGGGGCTTGACTCCTTGCGGGCGACTCCAGGTGTCCCCCGAGATCCCCGGGCCAACCTGCCAAGAAAGCGGGGCTTCCCGCCACACCGCGCGAGGGCGTCCCCCGGGCCCCCCTCCTTGCGAGACGGGGCCCTTGGGATCTGCAGCGACGCGAGAGCCGTCCTGCCTTCTCTCTGGCGCTGCAACGGAGGCTGGACTCCCTCTAGGCGCCCCCCAGAGGTTCCCTGGGATACCCGTGTCCACAGGCGAGCGGAACCCTGAGTCTCCAGAGGCCGCTCGCGAGGGGCCCCCCCGTCGCCGTCGGCCCCTCCTCTCGAAAGGGGGGTCCAATCCCCTTCCTGAATGCCATCGCAATCCCTACATTCCCTCGCACCTCCAGAGCGGGACTCTCGCCTCTCCTGAGGTTCGAGAAGAGGCCCCAAGGGGCCAGTTCCGGCCGCAAGACCAAAGGTCCCCGAGGAACCCCCATCGGCAAGCGAGTCCAGTTCCCTGGACGTGAGGCGAGGGGAAGCCCAGCAGCCCCTGGCGATGTCAAAGGAGGCCTGGACTTCTCAGAGGCAACAAGAGAGGCTCCCCGAGGCGCCACGCCCCCGATTCAGAGAGGCCACCCCCGCTTCCCCCTGCGCCGCGCGGAAAAGCACGACCTTCGCCCCTGCATTCGAGGGGAAGCCCGATTGCCCTTGGCTGTGACCGGAGAGAAAGGCGAGTCCCCTCGACTCCCTGGAGGCCACCCCACAGGTGCCAGTTATACCTGTCCCCTCCCCCCCTCCGGGGACCCCCGAGGGTCCTAGCTCCATGCCTGACGCGGACCCAGGGCGCTGCAGCAGCGCCTCCTGGCGAATCCCGAGGCTGCTCGGGCCCCTGTCCGCTCGAATGAGAGGCATGGCGACCACCGCTGGGCTAACGGGGAGACGGGCCGGTCTGGTACCCGACCCGCCCCCCCCCCCCGCTGATCGCACGCATCTGCGAGGCGAATGCACCGCCGCAAGGTTCGAGAACACCCCGTTGAGCGTATTCAGCGGCACAACGCAGCCCATAATTTGAGGGGAGTCGACGCAGGGCTGTCTTTGTTTTAACTTCTGCAGGGCATGGAGAGCCATTGCCCTATTTTCGTCCGTTCGTCCACACAAACTTTTTGGGATAACCGTGTCCCACAGGCGAGCGCGAACCCTGAGACTCCAGAGGTTCGCTCGCGAGCCGGGGACCCCCGTTCGCCGTCGGCCCCTCCTCTCGAGAGGCCACACCCGCTTCCCCCTGCGCCGCGCGGAAAAGCACGACCTTCGCCCCTGCATTCGAGGGGAAGCCCGATTGCCCTTGGCTGTGACCGGAGAGACAGGCTGAGTCCCCTCGACTCCCTGGGGGGGCCACCCCACAGGTGGCCAGTTATACCTGTCCCCCCTCCCCCCCTCCGGGGACCCCCGAGGGTCCTAGCTCCATGCCTGACGCGGACCCAGGGCGCTGCAGCGCGCCTCCTGGCGAATCCCGAGGCTGCTCGGGCCCCTGTCCGCTCGAAAGGAGGCATGGCGACCCCGCTGGGCTAACGGGGGAGACGGGCCGGGGTACCCGCCGCAACTCGAGAATGCACCGCCGCAAGTCGAGAACACCCCCGTGAGGCCACGCCCATAGAGGGAGGAGGCGCTTTTCCCTTGCAGGGCATGGAGAGCATGCCCCGGCAAAACCTGTTCCGGCTCCGAACGGGGCTTGACTCCTTGCGGGCGACTCCAGGTGTCCCCCGAGATTCCCCGGGCCAACCTGCCAAGAAAAGCGGGACGGGGCTTTCCCGCCACACACCAACCGCGAGGGCGTCCCCCGGGCCCCCCCTCCTTGCGAGACGGGGCCCTTGGGATCTGCAGCGACTCGAGAGCCGCCTCCCCTGCCTTCTCTCTGGGCGCTGCAACGGAGGCTGGACTCCCTCTAGGCGCCCCCAGAGGTTCCCTGGGATACCCCGTGTCCACAGGCGAGCCGAACCCTGAGTCTCCAGAGGCCGCTCGCGAGGGGCCCCCGTCGCCGTCGGCCCCTCCTCTCGAAAGGGGGGTCCAATCCCCTTCCTGAATGCCATCGCAATCCCTACATTCCCATCGCACCTCCAGAGCGGGGACTCTCGCCTCTCCCTGAGGTTCGAGAAGAGGGGCCCAAGGGGCCAGTTCAGGCCGCAAGACCAAAAGGTCCCCGAGGAACCCCCCATCGGCAAGCGAGTCCAGTTCCCTGGACGTGAGGCGAGGGGAAGCCCAGCAGCCCCTGGCGATGTCAAAGGAGGCCTGGACTTCTCAGAGGCAACAAGAGAGGCTCCCGAGGCGCCACGCCCCCGATATTCAGAGAGGCCACCCCAGCTTCCCCCTGCGCCGCGCGGAAAAGCACGAACCTTCGCCCCTGCATTCGAGGGGCCTAGCCCGATTGCCCTTGGCTGTGACCGGAGAGAAAGGCTGAGTCCCCCTCGACTCCCTGGAGGCCACACCCACAGGTGCCAGTTATACCTGTCCCCTCCCCCCCTCCGGGGACCCCCCGAGGGTCCTAGCTCCATGCCTGACGCGGACCCAGGGCGCTGCAGCGCCCTCCTGGCGAATCCCGAGGCTGCTCGGGCCCCCTGTCCCGCTCGAAAGGAGGCATGGCGACCCCGCTGGGCTAACGGGGGAGACGGGCCGGGGTACCCGCCGCAACTCGAGAATGCACCGCCGCAAGTCGAGAACACCCCCGTGAGGCCACGCCCATAGAGGGAGGAGGAGGCGCTTTTCCCTTGCAGGGCATGGAGAGCATGCCCCCGGCACCTGTTCCGGCTCCGAACGGGGCCTTGAGACTCCTTGCGGGGCGACTCCAGGTGTCCCCCGAGATCCCCGGCCAACCTGCCAAGAAAGCGGGGCTTCCCGCCACACCGCCGAGGGGGCGTCCCCCGGGCCCCCCTCCTTGCGAGACGGGGCCCTTGGGATCTGCAGCGCGACTCGAGAGCCAGTCCTGCCTTCTCTCTGGCGCGTGCAACGGAGGCTGGACTCCCTCTAGGCGCCCCAGAGGTTCCCTGGGATACCCGTGTCCACAGGGCGAGCGGACCTGAGAGTCTCCAGAGGCCGCTCGCGAGGGGCCCCCGTCGCCGTTCGGCCCCTCCTCTCGAAAGGGGGGTCCAATCCCCCTTCCTGAATGCCATCGCAATCCCTACATTTCCCTCGCACTCCAGAGCGGGGTGACTCTCACCTCTCCCTCTCCTGAGGTTCGAGAAGAGGCCCCAAGGGGCCAGTTTCCGGCCCGCAAGACCAAAGGTCCCCGAGGAAACCCCATCGGCAAGCGAGTCCAGTTCCCTGGACGTGAGGCGAGGGGAAGCCCAGCAGCCCCCCTGGCGATGTCAAAGGAGGCCTGGACTTCTCAGAGGCAAACAAGAGAGGCTCCCCCGAGGCGCCACGCCCCCGATTCAGAGAGGCCCCAACCACCCCCGCTTCCCCCTGCGCCGCGCGGAAAAAGCACGACCTTTCGCCCCCCTGCATTCGAGGGGAAGCCCGATTGCCCTTGGCTGTGACCGGAGAGAAAGGCTGAGGTGAGTCCCCTCGACTCCCTGGAGGCCACCCCACAGTGCCCAGTTATACCTGTCCCCTCCCCCCCCTCCGGGGACCCCCCGAGGGGTCCTAGCTCCATGCCTGAAAACGCGGGACCCAGGGCGCTGCAGCGCCTCGGCCTCCCATGGCGCTCGGGCCCCTGTCCCGAAAGGCTGCTCCCCCGCTGGGCCCTGTCCGTCCGAAGGAAGGAGGCATGGCGACCCCCGGCTGGGCTACGGGGGAGACGCGGGCCGGGGTAGCGCCCGCCGCAACTCGAGAGAATGCACCTGGAGTGCCGCAAGTTTACGAGAACAACACCCCCGTGAGGCCACGGCCCATAGAGGGAGGAGGCGCTTTTTCCCTTGCAGGGCATGGAGAGCATGCCCCGGCACCCCACCTTTCCGGCTCTTCCGAACGGGGCTTGACTCCTTGCGGGCGACTCCAGGAGGTGTCCCCCGAAGATCCCCCGGGCCAACCCTGCCAAGAAAGCGGGGCTTCTTCCCGCCCCCTCTGACCACACCGCGAGGGGCGTCCCCCACGGCCCCCCCCTCCCCCACCTGCGAGACGGGGCCCTTGGGATCTGCAGCGACGCGAGAGAGCCGTCCTGCCTTCTCTCTGGCGCTGGCAACGGAGGCTGGACTCCCTCTAGGCGCCCCCCCAGAGGGTTCCCTGGGATACCCGGTGTCCACAGGCGCAGCGGAAACCTGAGTCTCCAGAGGAGGCCGCTCGCGAGGGGGCCCCCCGTCGCCGTCGCCGTCGGCCCCTCCTCTCGAAAGGGGGGGTCCAATCCCCTTCCTGAATGCCATCGCAATCCCTACATTCCCCTCGCACCTCTCCAGAGGCGGGACTCTCGCCTCTCCTGAGGTTCGAGAAGAGGCCCCAAGGGGGCCAGTTCCCCGGCCGCAAGACCCAAAGGTCCCCGAGGAACCCCCATCGGCAAGCGAGTCCAGTTCCCTGGACGTGAGGCGAGGGAAAGCCCAGCAGCCCCTGGCGATGTCAAAGGAGGCCTGGACTTCTCAGAAGGCAACAAGAGAGGCTCCCCGAGGCGCCACGCCCCCCCGATTCAGAGAGGCCACCCCCCGCTTCCCCATCTGCCGCCGCGCGGAAAAGCACGACCCGCCGCCCCTGCATTCGAGGGGAAGCCCGATTGCCCTTGGGCCCTTGTGTGACCGGAGAGAAAAAGGCTGAGTCCCCTCGACTCCCTGGAGGCCACCCCACAGGTGCCAGTTATACCTGTCCCCCCCCCTCCCCCCCCCCCGGGGGACCCCCCCGAGGGTCCTAGCTCCATGCCCTGACGCGGACCCCAGGGCGCTGCAGCGCGCTCCCTGGCGAATCCCGAGGCTGCTCGGGGCGGGATACCTGTGCCCCTGTCCCCCGCTCGAAAGGAGGCATGGCGACCGCCTCCGCTGGGGCTAACGACGGGGGGAGACGGGCCGGGGTACCCGCCGCAACTCTCGAGAATGCACCGCCGCAAGTCGAGAACAACCCCCGTGAGGCCACGCCCATAGAGGAGGAGGAGGCGCTTTTCCCTTGAGCCCTTGCAGGGCATGGAGAGCATCATGCCCCGGCACCTGTTCCGGCTCCCAACGGGGCTTGACCCCTTGCGTGCGCGAGCGATGCCCCAGGTGTCCCCCGAGATCCCCGACAAAGCGCGCCCACCTCCTGCCAAGAAAGCGGGGCTTCCCTGCCAAGGAACTACGCCCGCTTTCCCGCGACCCGCGAGGCGTCCCCCCGGGCCCCCCCTCCTTGCGAGACGGGGCCCTTGGGATCTGCAGCGACTCGAGAGCCGTCCTGCCTTCTCTCTCTGGCGCTGCAACGAGGCTGGACTCCCTCTAGGCGCCCCCAGAGGTTCCCCTGGGATACCCGTGTCCCACAGGCGAGCGGAACCTGAGTCTCCAGAGGCCCGCTCGCGAGGGGGGCCCCCCGTCGCCGTCGGCCCCCTCCTCTCGAAAGGGGGGTCCAATCCCCCTTCCTGAATGCCATCGCAATCCCTACATTCCCTCGCACCTCCAGAGCGGGACCGCCTCAAGTCGCCTCTCCTGAGGTGAGGTTCGAGAAGAGGCCCCAAGGGGCCAGTTCCCGGCCGCAAGACCAAAGGGTCCCCGAGGAACCCCCATCGGCAAGCGAGTCCAGTTCCCTGGACGTGAGGCGAGGGGAAGCCCAGCAGCCCTGGCGATGTCAAAGGAGGCCTGGACTTCTCTCAGAGGCAACAAGAGAGGCTCCCCGAGGCGCCACGCCCCCCGATTCAGAGAGGACCTCCACCCCCGCTTCCCCCTGCGCCGCGCGGAAAAAGCACGCACGACCTTCGCCCCCTGCATTCGAGGGGGAAGCCCGATTGCCCTTGGCTGTGACCGGAGAGAGAAAGGCTGAGTCCCCCCTCGACTCCCTGGAGGCCCACCCCCCACAGGTGCCAGTTATACCTGTCTGTCCCCTCCCCCCCCTCCGGGGACCCCCCCGAGGGTCCTAGCTCCATGCCTGACGCGGACCCAGGGCCGCTGCAGCGCCTCCTGGCGAATCCCGAGCTGCTGCTCGGCTTGGCCTGTCCGCTCGAAAGGAGGCATGGCGACCCCGCTGGGCTAACGGGGGAGACGGGCCGGGGTACCCGCCGCAACTCGAGAATGCACCGCCGCAAGTCGAGAACACCACCCCCGTGAGGCCACGCCCATAGAGGGAGGGAGGCGCTTTTTCCCTTGCAGGGCATGGAGAGCATGCCCCGGCACCTGTTCCGGCACCGAACTGGGCTCCGAACGGGCTTGACTCCTTGCGGGCGACTCCAGGTGTCCCCCGAGATCCCCGGGCCAACCTGCCAAAGAAAGCGGGGCTTCTTCCGCCACCACACCCCGAGAGGGCGTCCCCCGGCCCCCCCTCCTTGCGAGACGGGGCCCTTGGGATCTGCTGCACGCGACGCGAGAGCCGTCCTGCCTTTCTCTCTGGCGCTGCAAACGGAGGCTGGACTCCCTCTAGGCGCCCCCAGAGGTTCCCCCTGGGATACCCGTGTCCACAGGCGAGCGGAACCCCTGAGTCTCCAGAGGCCGCTCGCGAGAGGGACCCCCCGTCGCCGTCGGCCCCTCCCTCTCGAAATAGGGGGTCCAATCCCCTTCCTGAATGCCATCATCGCAATCCCTACATTTCCCTCGCACCTCCAGAGCGGGACTCTCGCCTCTCCTGAGGTTCGAGAAGAGGCCCCAAGGGGCCAGTTCCGGCCGCAAGACCAAAGGTCCCCGAGGAACCCCCATCGGCAAGCGAGTCCAGTTCCCTGGACGTGAGGCGAGGGGAAGCCCCAGCAGCCCCTGGCGATGTCAAAGGAGGCCTGGACTTTCTCAGAGGCAACAAGAGAGGCTCCCCGAGGCGCCACGCCCCCCCCGATTCAGAGAGGCCACCCCCGCTTCCCCCCCTGCGCCGCGCGGAAAAAAGCACGACCTTCGCCCCTGCATTCGAGGGGAAGCCCGATTGCCCTTGGCTGTGACCGGAGAGAAAGGCTGAGTCCCCTCGACTCCCTGGAGGCCACCCCACAGGTGCCATTTATACCTGTCCCCTCCCCCCCCTCCGGGGACCCCCCGAGGGTCCTAGCTCCATGCCTGACGCGGACCCAGGGCGCTGCAGCGCCTCCTGGCGAATCCCGAGGCTGCTCGGGCCCCTGTCCGCTCGAAAGGAGGCATGGCGACCCCGCTGGGCTAACGGGGGAGACGGGCCGGGGTACCCGCCGCAACTCGAGAATGCACCGCCGCAAGTCGAGAACACCCCCGTGAGGCCACGCCCATAGAGGGAGGAGGCGCTTTTCCCTTGCAGGGCATGGAGAGCATGCCCCCGGCACCTGTTCCGGCTCCGAACGGGGCTTGACTCCTTGCGGGCGACTCCAGGTGTCCCCCGAGATCCCCGGGCCAACCTGCCAAGAAAGCGGGGCTTCCCGCCACACCGCGAGGGGCGTCCCCCGGGCCCCCCTCCTTGCGAGACGGGGCCCTTGGGATCTGCAGCGACGCGAGAGCCGTCCTGCCTTCTCTCTGGCGCTGCAACGGAGGCTGGACTCCCTCTAGGCGCCCCCCAGAGAGGTTCCCTGGGGATACCCGTGTCCACAGGCGAGCGGAACCCTGAGTCTCCAGAGGCCGCTCGCGAGGGGCCCCCCGTCGCCGTCGGCCCCTCCTCTCGAAAGGGGGGTCCCAATCCCCTTCCTGAATGCCATCGCAATCCCTACATTCCCTCGCACCTCCAGAGCGGGACTCTCGCCTCTCCTGAGGTTCGAGAAGAGGCCCCAAGGGGCCAGTTCCGGCCGCAAGACCAAAGGTCCCCGAGGAACCCCCATCGGCAAGCGAGTCCAGTTCCCTGGACGTGAGGCGAGGGGAAGCCCAGCAGCCCCTGGCGATGTCAAAGGAGGCCTGGACTTCTCAGAGGCAACAAGAGAGGCTCCCCGAGGCGCCACGCCCCCGATTCAGAGAGGCCCAACCCCCGCTTCCCCCTGCGCCGCGCGGAAAAGCACGACCTTCGCCCCTGCATTCGAGGGGAAGCCCGATTGCCCTTGGCTGTGAACGGAGAGAAAGGCTGAGTCCCCTCGACTCCCTGGCCACCCCCACAGGTGCCAGTTATACCTGTCCCCCTCCCCCCCTCCGGGGACCCCCGAGGGTCCTAGCTCCATGCCTGACGCGGACCCAGGGCGCTGCAGCGCCTCCTGGCGAATCCCGAGGCTGCTCGGGCCCCTGTCCGCTCGAAAGGAGGCATGGCGACCCCGCTGGACTAACGGGGGAGACGGGCCGGGGTACCCGCCGCAACTCGAGAATGCACCGCCGCAAGTCGAGAACACCCCCGTGAGGCCACGCCCATAGAGGGAGGAGGCGCTTTTTTTCCCTTGCAGGGCATGGAGAGCATGCCCCGGCACCTGTTCCGGCTCCGAACGGGGCTTGACTCCTTGCGGGCGACTCCAGGTGTCCCCCGAGATCCCCGGGCCAACCTGCCAAGAAAGCGGGGCTTCCCCGCCACACCGCGAGGGCGTCCCCCGGGCCCCCCTCCTTGCGAGACGGGGCCCTTGGGATCTGCAGCGACGCGAGAGCCGTCCTGCCTTCTCTCTGGCGCTGCAACGGAGGCTGGACTCCCTCTAGGCGCCCCCAGAGGTTCCCTGGGATACCCGTGTCCACAGGCGAGCGGAACCCTGAGTCTCCAGAGGCCGCTCGCGAGGGGCCCCCCCCGTCGCCGTCGGCCCCTCCTCTCGAAAGGGGGGTCCAAATCCCCTTCCTGAATGCCATCGCAATCCCTACATTCCCTCGCACCTCCAGAGCGGGACTCTCGCCTCTCCTGAGGTTCGAGAAGAGAGGCCCCAAGGGGCCAGTTTCCGGCCGCAAGACCAAAGGTCCCCGAGGAACCCCCCATCGGCAAGCGAGTCCAGTTCCCTGGACGTGAGGCGAGGGGAAGCCCAGCAGCCCCTGGCGATGTCAAAGGAGGCCTGGACTTCTCAGAGGCAACAAGAAGAGAGGCTCCCCCGAGGCGCCACGCCCCCGATTCAGAGAGGCCACCCCCGCTTCCCCCTGCGCCGCGCGGAAAAGCACGACCTTCGCCCCTGCATTCGAGGGGAAGCCCGATTGCCCTTGGCTGTGACCGGAGAGAAAAGGCTGAGTCCCCTCGACTCCCTGGAGGCCACCCCCACAGGTGCCAGTTATACCTGTCCCCCTCCCCCCCCTCCGGGGACCCCCCGAGGGTCCTAGCTCCATGCCTGACGCGGACCCAGGGCGCTGCAGCGCCTCCTGGCGAATCCCGAGGCTGCTCGGTGCCCCTGTCCGCTCGAAAGGAGGCATGGCGACCCCGCTGGGCTAACGGGGGAGACGGGCCGGGGTACCCGCCGCAACTCGAGAATGCACCGCCGCAAGTCGAGAACACCCCCGTGAGGCCACGCCCATAGAGGGAGGAGGCGCTTTTCCCCTTGCAGGGCATGGAGAGCATGCCCCCGCACCTGTTCCGGCTCCGAACGGGGGCTTGACTCCTTGCGGGCGACTCCAGGTGTCCCCCGAGATCCCCGGGCCAACCTGCCAAGAAAGCGGGGCTTCCCGCCACAAAACCGCGAGAGGGCGTCCCCCGGGCCCCCCTCCTTGCGAGACGGGGCCCTTGGGATCTGCAGCGACGCGAGAGCCGTCCTGCCTTCTCTGCTGGCGCTGCAACGGAGGCTGGACTCCCTCTATCTAGGCGCCCCCAGAGGTTCCCTGGGATACCCGTGTCCCACAGGCGAGCGGAACCCTGAGTCTCCAGAGGCCGCTCGCGCGAGGGGCCCCCCGTCGCCGTCGGCCCCTCCTCTCGAAAGGGGGGTCCAATCCCCTTCCTGAATGCCATCGCAATCCCTACATTCCCCTCGCACCTCCAGAGCGGGACTCTCGCCTCTCCTGAGGTTCGAGAAGAGGCCCCAAGGGGCCAGTTCCGGCCGCAAGACCAAAGGTCCCCCGAGGAACCCCCATCGGCAAGCGAGTCCAGTTCCCTGGACGTGAGGCGAGGGGAAGCCCAGCAGCCCCTGGCGATGTCAAAGGAGGCCTGGACTTCTCAGAGGCAACAAGAGAGGCTCCCCCGAGGCGCCACGCCCCCCCCGATTCAGAGAGGCCACCCCCGCTTCCTCCCCCTGCGCCGCGCGGAAAAGCACGACCTTCGCCCCTGCATTTCGAGGGGAAGCCCGAATTGCCCTTTGGCTGTGACCGGAGAGAAAGGCTGAGTCCCCTCGACTCCCCTGGAGGCCACCCCACAGGTGCCAGTTTATACCTGTCCCCCTCCCCCCCTCCGGGGACCCCCGAGGGTCCTAGCTCCATGCCTGACGCGGACCCAGGGCGCTGCAGCGCCTCCTGGCGAATCCCGAGGCTGCTCGGGCCCCCCCTGTCCGCTCGAAAGGAGGCATGGCGACCCCGCTGGGCTAACGGGGGAGACGGGCCGGGGTACCCGCCGCAACTCGAGAATGCACCGCCGCAAGTCGAGAACACCCCCGTGAGGCCACGCCCCATAGAGGGAGGAGGCGCTTTTTCCCCTTGCAGGGCATGGAGAGCATGCCCCGGCACCTGTTTCCGGCTCCGAAACGGGGGCTTGACTCCTTGCGGGCGGACTCCAGGTGTCCCCCCGAGATCCCCGGGCCAACCTGCCAAGAAAGCGGGGCTTCCGCGCCACACCGCGAGGGCGTCCCCCGGGCCCCCCTCCTTGCGAGACGGGGCCCTGTGGGATCTGCAGCGACGCGAGAGCCGTCCCTGGCCCTTCTCTCTGGCGCTGCAACTGCAACGGAGGCTGGACTCCCTCTAGGCGCCCCCCAGAGGTTCCCTGGGGATACCCGTGTCCACAGGCGAGCGGAACCCCCTGAGTCTCCAGAGGGCGCTCGCTCGCAAGAGGGGCCCCCCCGTCCGCCGTCGGCCCCTCCTCTCGAAAGGGGGGTCCAATCCCCTTCCTGAATGCCATCGCAATCCCTACATTCCCTCGCACCTCCAGAGCGGGACTCTCGCCTCTCCTGAGGTTCGAGAAGAGGCCCCAAGGGGCCAGTTCCGGCCGCAAGACCAAAGGTTCCCCGAGGAACCCCCATCGGCAAGCGAGTCCAGTTCCCTGGACGTGAGGCGAGGGGAAGCCCCAGCAGCCCCTGGCGATGTCAAAGGAGGCCTGGACTTCTCAGAGGCAACAAGAGAGAGGCTCCCCGAGGCGCCACGCCCCCGATTCAGAGAGGCCACCCCCGCTTCCCCCCTGCGCCGCGCGGAAAAAGCACGACCCTTCGCCCCTGCATTCGAGGGGAAGCCCGATTGCCCTTGGCTGTGACCGGAGAGAAAGGCTGAGTCCCCTCGACTCCCTGGAGGCCACCCCACAGGTGCCAGTTATACCTGTCCCCTCCCCCCCCTCCGGGGGACCCCCGAGGGTCCTAGCTCCCATGCCTGACGCGGACCCAGGGCGCTGCTCCGCCCGCCTCCTGGCGAAATCCCGAGTGCTGCTCGGAGCCCCGCGGCTATCCGCCATCTGACCCGCCCCAGGCCCCTCCTCCATGCCACCCCGCCGAGGAGGGGAGAAAGAAGAAGAAAAAAAAAGGAGAGAGAAGAGGAAAAAGAGGAAGAAGGAGGAGGGGAAGGGTAGGAGAAGAAGAGATAGAAAAGAGGAAAAGGGAAAGAAAGGGGGAAGAGGGGCTCCCTAGGAAGAACAGAGTGAGAAGGAGGGGGAAGAGAGTCGAAGAAAGGGGGGGAAAGCCGGCCTCGAGGCAATGCGGTAGGGGAGAGGAGAGGTCGCGAGACCCCCGCGCCGCAAGAGCAGCAGTGGTGAATACCCGAAGGAGCGGCGAGAAATGCCGCCGCCAGCAACCGCCCCGTGAGGCCACGCCCATAGAGGGAGGAGGCGCTTTTCCCTTGCAGGGCATGGAGAGCATCCCCCCGGGGCACCTGTTCCCCGGCTTTCCGAAGCGGGGCTTGAGAAACTCCTTTGCGGTGGCGACTCCAGGTGGTCCCAGGGAGGGAGGGGGGAAGCCAGCCCTAGGGGTGGAACGAATGGGGGAAATAGGGGGGGGGGACTTCCTCGAGCCAGCATAAGAGGGACCGAACCCCCCCCACACCCAGACCATAGTCAGAGAGGACTCCCCCCGCACCCCTCCCCCCCCCCACCCCAAGGAGCCCCGCCCGAGGGGGGACCCCAAAGGGGGGGGGAACGGGGATTACAGATGCCCTTAGATGTGCCCACACCGCAGAGCCCTCCCGATTTTGCCCCGCCAGGAAGCATGAGAGACATCGCCCGCACGTAACCGTGGCCAACCCAGCCCGATACAGGGGGAGGCTCATTTGACACCTTGCAGTGCATCAAGTTGTGAGCATGCCTACCGCGTACCTGTATGCGCTCCCCCCACGGCGTTGACTCCCGTGGTAGGTGACTCTGGAGGCCCCCCCCCCAGAAAGCCCGGGCCACCCCACCCGACCACAGAATGGACTTCCCCCCACACCGCGAGGGGCGTTGCGACCCGGGCCCCCCCTCCTTTGCGAGAACTGGGCCCTATGGGATCTGCAGCGACGCGAGAAGCCGTCCTGCCTTCTCTCTGGGCGCTGCAAAAACGGAGGCTGGACCCAACCCGGGGAGGCGACACTCGCGCCGTTTTCCCTGGGATACCCGCTGTCCATCAGGGATGACACTAGGAACCCCCCTCAGATCACCAGGGGCCGCTCGCGGAGGGGCCCACCGCGTCGCACGTCGCCTCCTCCTCTCTCGAAAGGTGGGCTCGGCCAATTCCCCTTCCCCGACCTGTCCACCGTCAATCACTATCATTTCCTCTCGCACGTCCAAGGCGTGGGGCTCCTCGCCTCTCCTATCCTTCGAGAAGATGCCCCAAGGGGCCTTCCCCGGCCGCAAGACAAAGGTCTCCCCCTTGGGAACCCTCCATCGGCAAGCAAGTCCCAGTTTCCAAGCCACTGCCAGCAAAGCAGCGCAGCCAGCCAGCCCCCTGGCGAAGTTCAAAAGGCCTAGGGACTAATCAGAGGATAGCAGGAGAGCACCAGCCCCAACAGCAAGCAAAGAGCAAGGCCACACAGCAAAGCAAAGCAACATGAGCCCATCCAAGGCCAACCACAGCAAGCACAAATAGCAGCAGACAAAGCCAAAAAAGCAAGCAAGCCCAAGCCCCCAAAACAAGGCATGCCAGCAGCCCGCCAATCTAGCAGAGCAAGCAGCCAACCAAGCCAGAAGAAGCAAGCCACGCAGCCAAAGCCACGCAGCCCAGCCGCGAGCAAACCAAAAGCAAGCCAGAACCAATAAGGGAAGGAGGCATGCAAACCACTTGCACGCCCCCCCGAGGCATAGCAAAAGGCGCCTGTCCCGGCACCCGAACAGGGCTTGTACTCATTGCGGGCGACTCAAGGAAGCCCAAGCAAGGCTCAAAGTCAAAATCAAATAGAAAGCAAGGCCAAACCCGCACAGCCCGCCAACCAGCCCAATCGCGAGAGCCCTGTTACTCGACCGTTCCGTGCCTTCTCTTCTGGCGCTTTTTGTGTTTGGCAACAACAAAAACCTGGCCAAAGGAGGCTGAACTCCCTCTTAGGCCCCCAGAGGTTCCCTGGGATACCCGGTGTCCACAGGCGAGGGAACCTGAGTTCCAGGGCCGCTCGCGAGGGGGCCCCCGCGCGTTGGCC
>JAGTYA010000591.1:0-21534 GCA_024291935.2 Okapia johnstoni | reverse complement strand
TCTGTTCTGACTGGGAAACTGAGGCCCTGGGAGCAGAGCCATTGTTCTGGCGTCTTCACAGCCAAACACCTCTTGCACCAGGGAAGACTGAATAAGCACTCCCTTGGGCTACCTTTTTTGACTCTAAGGAAGAGACCCTGCAAGGCTGCATCTGGCTGAAAATCACAAGGGGCTGGGAAGTGATACCTGGAAAGTCAGTGAAAGAGGCCACAGTGCCTAGGCTCCAAAGCCCAGGTAAGGCTTCGACAGTGCCCTGGAACGTGAAGGCACCCTCCACAGCGCTTTTTCCCCATGTCTGCTCTGTAGCAGAGAGCTCTGGAGACTAGGTCTGTTCTGACTGGGAAAAACTGAGGCCCTGGGAGCAGAGCCATTGTTCTGGCGTCTTCACAGCCAAACACCTCTTGCACCAGGGAAGACTGAATAAGCAGTCCCTTGGGCTACCTTTTTTGACTCTAAGGAAGAGACCCTGCAAGGCTGCATCTGGCTGAAAATCACAAGGGGCTGGGAAGTGATACCTGGAAAGTCAGTGAAAGAGGCCACAGTGCCTAGGCTCCAAAGCCCAGGTAAGGCTTCCCAGTGCCCTGGAACGTGAAGGAACCCTCCTCAGAGCTATTTCCCCATGTCTGCTCTGTAGCAGAGAGCTCTGGAGACTAGGTCTGTTCTGACTGGGAAACTGAGGCCCTGGGAGCAGAGCCATTGTTCTGGCGTCTTCACAGCCAAACACCTCTTGCACCAGGGAAGACTGAATAAGCAGTCCCTTGGGCTACCTTTTTTGACTCTAAGGAAGAGACCCTGCAAGGCTGCATCTGGCTGAAAATCACAAGGGGCTGGGAAGTGATACCTGGAAAGTCAGTGAAAGAGGCCACAGTGCCTAGGCTCCAAAGCCCAGGTAAGGCTTCGACAGTGCCCTGGAACGTGAAGGCAACCCTCCACAGAGCTATTTCCCCATGTCTGCTCTGTAGCAGAGAGCTCTGGAGACTAGGTCTGTTCTGACTGGGAAACTGAGGCCCTGGGAGCAGAGCCATTGTTCTGGCGTCTTCACAGCCAAAACACCTCTTGCACCAGGGAAGACTGAATAAGCAGTCCCTTGGGCTACCTTTTTTTGACTCTAAGGAAGAGACCCTGCAAGGCTGCATCTGGCTGAAAATCACAAGGGGCTGGGAAGTGATACCTGGAAAGTCAGTGAAAGAGGCCACAGTGCCTAGGCTCCAAAGCCCAGGTAAGGCTTCGACAGTGCCCTGGAACGTGAAGGCACCCTCCACAGCGCTTTTTCCCCATGTCTGCTCTGTAGCAGAGAGCTCTGGAGACTAGGTCTGTTCTGACTGGGAAACTGAGGCCCTGGGAGCAGAGCCATTGTTCTGGCGTCTTCACAGCCAAACACCTCTTGCACCAGGGAAGACTGAATAAGCAGTCCCTTGGGCTACCTTTTTTGACTCTAAGGAAGAGACCCTGCAAGGCTGCATCTGGCTGAAAATCACAAGGGGCTGGGAAGTGATACCTGGAAAGTCAGTGAAAGAGGCCACAGTGCCTAGGCTCCAAAGCCCATGTAAGGCTTCGACAGTGCCCTGGAACGTGAAGGCACCCTCCACAGCGCTTTTTCCCCATGTCTGCTCTGTAGCAGAGAGCTCTGGAGACTAGGTCTGTTCTGACTGGGAAACTGAGGCCCTGGGAGCAGAGCCATTGTTCTGGCGTCTTCACAGCCAAACACCTCTTGCACCAGGGAAGACTGAATAAGCAGTCCCTTGGGCTACCTTTTTTGACTCTAAGGAAGAGACCCTGCAAGGCTGCATCTGGCTGAAAATCACAAGGGGCTGGAAAGATATACCTGGAAAGTCAGTGAAAGAGGCCACAGTGCCTAGGCCCCAAAGCCCAGGTAAGGGCTTCGACAAGGCCCTGGAAACGTCAAGGAACCTCCTCACAGCGCTTTTTCCCCATGTCTGCTCTGTAGCAGAGAGCTCTGGAGACTAGGTCTGTTCTGACTGGGAAACTGAGGCCCTGGGAGCAGAGCCATTGTTCTGGCGTCTTCACAGCCAAACACCTCTTGCACCAGGGAAGACTGAATAAGCAGTCCCTTGGGCTACCTTTTTTGACTCTAAGGAAGAGACCCTGCAAGGCTGCATCTGGCTGAAAATCACAAGGGGCTGGGAAGTGATACCTGGAAAGTCAGTGAAAGAGGCCACAGTGCCTAGGCTCCAAAGCCCAGGTAAGGCTTCGACAGTGCCCTGGAACGTGAAGGAACCCTCCACAGCGCTTTTTCCCCATGTCTGCTCTGTAGCAGAGAGCTCTGGAGACTAGGTCTGTTCTGACTGGGAAACTGAGGCCCTGGGAGCAGAGCCATTGTTCTGGCGTCTTCACAGCCAAACACCTCTTGCACCAGGGAAGACTGAATAAGCAGTCCCTTGGGCTACCTTTTTTTGACTCTAAGGAAGAGACCCTGCAAGGCTGCATCTGGCTGAAAATCACAAGGGGCTGGGAAGTGATACCTGGAAAGTCAGTGAAAGAGGCCACAGTGCCTAGGCTCCAAAGCCCAGGTAAGGCTTCGACAGTGCCCTGGAACGTGAAGGCACCCTCCCAGAGCGCTTTTTCCCCATGTCTGCTCTGTAGCAGAGAGCTCTGGAGACTAGGTCTGTTCTGACTGGGAAACTGAGGCCCTGGGAGCAGAGCCATTGTTCTGGCGTCTTCACAGCCAAACACCTCTTGCACCAGGGAAGACTGAATAAGCAGTCCCTTGGGCTACCTTTTTTGACTCTAAGGAAGAGACCCTGCAAGGCTGCATCTGGCTGAAAATCACAAGGGGCTGGGAAGTGATACCTGGAAAGTCAGTGAAAGAGGCCACAGTGCCTAGGCCCCAGCACCCAGGTAGGGCTTCGACAAGGCAGGAACCTCAAGGAACCCTCCTCAGAGCTTTTCCCCATGTCTGCTCTGTAGCAGAGAGCTCTGGAGACTAGGTCTGTTCTGACTGGGAAACTGAGGCCCTGGGAGCAGAGCCATTGTTCTGGCGTCTTCACAGCCAAACACCTCTTGCACCAGGGAAGACTGAATAAGCAGTCCCTTGGGCTACCTTTTTTGACTCTAAGGAAGAGACCCTGCAAGGCTGCATCTGGCTGAAAATCACAAGGGGCTGGGAAGTGATACCTGGAAAGTCAGTGAAAGAGGCCACAGTGCCTAGGCTCCAAAGCCCAGGTAAGGCTTCGACAGTGCCCTGGAACGTGAAGGCACCCTCCTCAGCGCTTTTTCCCCATGTCTGCTCTGTAGCAGAGAGCTCTGGAGACTAGGTCTGTTCTGACTGGGAAACTGAGGCCCTGGGAGCAGAGCCATTGTTCTGGCGTCTTCACAGCCAAACACCTCTTGCACCACCAGGGAAGACTGAATAAGCAGTCCCTTGGGCTACCTTTTTTGACTCTAAGGAAGAGACCCTGCAAGGCTGCATCTGGCTGAAAATCACAAGGGGCTGGGAAGTGATACCTGGAAAGTCAGTGAAAGAGGCCCACAGTGCCTAGGCCCCAGCAGCCCCGGGTAAGGCTTCCCCAAGGCAGGGAGCCTCAAGGAACCCTCCTCAGAGCTTTTCCCCATGTCTGCTCTGTAGCAGAGAGCTCTGGAGACTAGGTCTGTTCTGACTGGGAAACTGAGGCCCTGGGAGCAGAGCCATTGTTCTGGCGTCTTCACAGCCAAACACCTCTTGCACCAGGGAAGACTGAATAAGCAGTCCCTTGGGCTACCTTTTTTGACTCTAAGGAAGAGACCCTGCAAGGCTGCATCTGGCTGAAAATCACAAGGGGCTGGGAAGTGATACCTGGAAAGTCAGTGAAAGAGGCCACAGTGCCTAGGCTCCAAAGCCCAGGTAAGGCTTCGACAGTGCCCTGGAACGTGAAGGCACCCTCCACAGCGCTTTTTCCCCATGTCTGCTCTGTAGCAGAGAGCTCTGGAGACTAGGTCTGTTCTGACTGGGAAACTGAGGCCCTGGGAGCAGAGCCATTGTTCTGGCGTCTTCACAGCCAAACACCTCTTGCACCAGGGAAGACTGAATAAGCAGTCCCTTGGGCTACCTTTTTTGACTCTAAGGAAGAGACCCTGCAAGGCTGCATCTGGCTGAAAATCACAAGGGGGCTGGGAAGTGATACCTGGAAAGTCAGTGAAAGAGGCCACAGTGCCTAGGCTCCAAAGCCCAGGTAAGGCTTCGACAGTGCCCTGGAACGTGAAGGCACCCTCCACAGCGCTTTTTCCCCATGTCTGCTCTGTAGCAGAGAGCTCTGGAGACTAGGTCTGTTCTGACTGGGAAACTGAGGCCCTGGGAGCAGAGCCATTGTTCTGGCGTCTTCACAGCCAAACACCTCTTGCACCAGGGAAGACTGAATAAGCAGTCCCTTGGGCTACCTTTTTTTGACTCTAAGGAAGAGACCCTGCAAGGCTGCATCTGGCTGAAAATCACAAGGGGCTGGGAAGTGATACCTGGAAAGTCAGTGAAAGAGGCCACAGTGCCTAGGCCCCAGCACCCGGGTAAGGCTTCCCCAAGCAGGGAGCCTCAAGGAACCCCTCCTCAGAGCTATTTCCCCATGTCTGCTCTGTAGCAGAGAGCTCTGGAGACTAGGTCTGTTCTGACTGGGAAACTGAGGCCCTGGGAGCAGAGCCATTGTTCTGGCGTCTTCACAGCCAAACACCTCTTGCACCAGGGAAGACTGAATAAGCAGTCCCTTGGGCTACCTTTTTTTGACTCTAAGGAAGAGACCCTGCAAGGCTGCATCTGGCTGAAAATCACAAGGGGCTGGGAAGTGATACCTGGAAAGTCAGTGAAAGAGGCCACAGTGCCTAGGCTCCAGCACCCGGTAGGGCTTCCCCAAGGCAGGGAGCCTCAAGGAACCCTCCTCAGAGCTATTTCCCCATGTCTGCTCTGTAGCAGAGAGCTCTGGAGACTAGGTCTGTTCTGACTGGGAAACTGAGGCCCTGGGAGCAGAGCCATTGTTCTGGCGTCTTCACAGCCAAACACCTCTTGCACCAGGGAAGACTGAATAAGCAGTCCCGTGGGCTACCTTTTTTGACTCTAAGGAAGAGACCCTGCAAGGCTGCATCTGGCTGAAAATCACAAGGGGCTGGGAAGTGATACCTGGAAAGTCAGTGAAAGAGGCCACAGTGCCTAGGCTCCAAAGCCCAGGTAAGGCTTCGACAGTGCCCTGGAACGTGAAGGCAACCCTCCACAGCGCTTTTTCCCCATCTCTGCTCTGTAGCAGAGAGCTCTGGAGACTAGGTCTGTTCTGACTGGGAAACTGAGGCCCTGGGAGCAGAGCCATTGTTCTGGCGTCTTCACAGCCAAAACACACCTCTTGCACCAGGGAAGACTGAATAAGCAGTCCCTTGGGCTACCTTTTTTGACTCTAAGGAAGAGACCCTGCAAGGCTGCATCTGGCTGAAAATCACAAGGGGCTGGGAAGTGATACCTGGAAAGTCAGTGAAAGAGGCCACAGTGCCTAGGCTCCAAAGCCCAGGTAAGGGCTTCGACAGTGCCCTGGAACGTGAAGGAACCCTCCCTCCACAGCGCTTTTTCCCCATGTCTGCTCTGTAGCAGAGAGCTCTGGAGACTAGGTCTGTTCTGACTGGGAAACTGAGGCCCTGGGAGCAGAGCCATTGTTCTGGCGTCTTCACAGCCAAACACCTCTTGCACCAGGGAAGACTGAATAAGCAGTCCCCCTTTGGGCTACCTTTTTTGACTCTAAGGAAGAGACCCTGCAAGGCTGCATCTGGCTGAAAATCACAAGGGGCTGGGAAGTGATACCTGGAAAAGTCAGTGAAAGAGGCCACAGTGCCTAGGCTCCAAAGCCCAGGTAAGGCTTCGACCCCAGTGCCCTGGAACGTGAAGGCACCCTCCACAGCGCTATTTCCCCATGTCTGCTCTGTAGCAGAGAGCTCTGGAGACTAGGTCTGTTCTGACTGGAAACTGAGGCCCTGGGAGCAGAGCCATTGTTCTGGCGTCTTCACAGCCAAACACCTCTTGCACCAGGGAAGACTGAATAAGCAGTCCCTTGGGCTACCTTTTTTGACTCTAAGGAAGAGACCCTGCAAGGCTGCATCTGGCTGAAAATCACAAGGGGCTGGGAAGTGATACCTGGAAAGTCAGTGAAAGAGGCCACAGTGCCTAGGCTCCAAAGCCCAGGTAAGGCTTCGACAGTGCCCTGGAACGTGAAGGCACCCTCCACAGCGCTTTTTTTCCCCATGTCTGCTCTGTAGCAGAGAGCTCTGGAGACTAGGTCTGTTCTGACTGGGAAACTGAGGCCCTGGGAGCAGAGCCATTGTTCTGGCGTCTTCACAGCCAAACACCTCTTGCACCAGGGAAGACTGAATAAGCAGTCCCTTGGGCTACCTTTTTTGACTCTAAGGAAGAGACCCTGCAAGGCTGCATCTGGCTGAAAATCACAAGGGGCTGGGGAAGTGATACCTGGAAAGTCAGTGAAAGAGGCCACAGTGCCTAGGCCCCAAGCCCCGGGTAGGGCTTCCCCAGTGCCCTGGAGCCTCAAGGAACCCTCCCTCCACAGAGCTTTTTCCCCCATGTCTGCTCTGTAGCAGAGAGCTCTGGAGACTAGGTCTGTTCTGACTGGGAAACTGAGGCCCTGGGAGCAGAGCCATTGTTCTGGCGTCTTCACAGCCAAACACCTCTTGCACCAGGGAAGACTGAATAAGCAGTCCCTTGGGCTACCTTTTTTGACTCTAAGGAAGAGACCCTGCAAGGCTGCATCTGGCTGAAAATCACAAGGGGGCTGGAAAGTGATACCTGGAAAGTCAGTGAAAGAGGCCACAGTGCCTAGGCTCCAAAGCCCAGGTAAGGCTTCGACAGTGCCCTGGAACGTGAAGGGCACCCTCCACAGCGCTTTTTTTCCCCATGTCTGCTCTGTAGCAGAGAGAGCTCTGGAGACTAGGTCTGTTCTGACTGGGAAAAACTGCACCCAGGAAGACTGAAAAAAAAAGGAAAAAAAAACCCTTGGGAAAAATAAATAAAAAAAAAAAAAAAAAAAAAAAAAAAAAAGCCAGTCCCTTGGGCGCTCTACCTTTTTGAGGACTCTAAGGGAGAGACCCTGCAAGGCTGCATCTGTCTGGCTGAAAAATCACAAGGGGCTGGGAAGTGATACCCTGGAAAGTCAGGTGAAAGAGGCCACAGTGCCTAGGCCCCAGCAAAGCCCGGGTAGGGCTTCGAGGACAAGTGCCCTGGAAGCCTTGAAGCACTCTCCTCAGAGCTTTTTCCCCATGTCTGCTCTGTAGCAGAGGAGCTCTGGAGACTAGGACTGTTCTGCCTGGGAAACTGAGGCCCTGGGTTAGCAGAGCCTATTGTTCTGGCGTCTTCACAGCCAAACACATCTTGCACCAGGGAAGACTGAATAAAAGCAGTCCCTTGGGCTACCATTTTTTGACTTATAAGGAAGAGACCCTGCAAGGCTGCATCTGGGGGCTGAAAATCACAAGGGGCTGGGACGAGTGATACCTGGATACCTAGGAAAGTCAGTGTTAGAGGCCCCGATGGGCCACAGTGCCTAGGCCCTCTCCAAGACCCCAGGTAAGGCTTCCATTCCATAAGTGCTCCTGGAACGGTCGTGAAGGAACCCTCCTCAGAGCTTTTTTCCCCATTTTTGCTCTGTTGCAGTTTTTCTAGGAGCTCTGGAGACTAGGTCTGTTCTGACTGGGAAAACTTGAGGCCCTGGGAGCAGAGCCATTGTTCTGGCGTTTTCACAGCCAAACACAGCATCTTGCACCAGGGAAGAGTCCTGAATAAGCAGTCCCTTGGGCTATTTCTTTTTTGACTCTAAGGAAGAGAGGACCCTGCAAATAGCTGCATCTGGCTGAAAATCACAAGGGGCTGGGAAGTGATACCTGGAAAGTCAGAAACGACAAGAGGCCACAGTGCCTAGGCGCCACCAGCACACCAGGGTAGGGCTTTCCCAAGGCAGGGAGCTTCAAGGAACCCTCCTCAGAGCTATTTCCCCATGTCTGTTCTGTAGCAGAGAGCTCTGGAGACTAGGTCTGTTCTGATTGGGAAACTGAGGCCCTGGGAGCAGAGCCATTAAAATTCTGGACGTCTTCACAGATCCAAACACCTCTTGCACCAGGGGGAAGGGATACTGAAATAAGCAGTCCCTTGGGCTACCTTTTTTTGACTCTTAAGGAAGAGACCCTGCAAGGCTGCAACATCTGGGCTGAAAAATCACAAGGGGCTGGGAAGTGATACCTGGAAAAGTCAGTGAAAATGTAAGAGGCCACAGTGCCTAGGACTCCAAAAAGCACCACGGTTAGGGAGCTTCCCCAGTGTTGTGGAACGCCTCAAGGAACCCATCCTCATAGCTATTTCCGCACATGTTCTAGCTCTGTAGCAGACAGAGCTGAGGAGATTAGGTCTGTTTCTGATTGGGAAATTGCAGAGAGGCCCTGGGAGCAGAGAGCATTTATTGTTCTGGTCTGTCTTCACAGCCAAACACCTCTTGCACCAGGGAATACGGATGAATAAGCAGTCCCTACTGGGCTACCTTTTTTGACTCTAAGGAAGTCTAGGACCCTATCAAGGCTGCATCTGGCTGAAAAAATCACAAGGGGCTGGAAAGTGATACCTTGGAAAGTTCAGTGAAGGATGAAGAGGGCCACATTGCCTAGTACTCCAAAGCCCAGTTAAGGCTTTTTTCTGTGCCCGTGGAACGTCAAGGAACCTCTCCACAGAGCTATTTTCCCCATGTCTGCTCTGTAGCAGAGAGCTCTGGAGACTAAGGTCTGTTCTGACTGGGAAACTGAGGCGTCTTCACAGCCAAACACCTCTTGCACCAGGGAAGACTGAATAAGCAGTCCCTTGGGCTACCTTTTTTTGACTCTAAGGAAGAGACCACTGCAAGGCTGCATCTGGCTGAAAATCACAAGGGGCTGGGAAGTGATACCTGGAAAAGTCAGTGAAAGAGGCCACAGTGCCTAGGCTCCAAAGCACCCGGTAGGGCTTCGACAAGGCCCTGGAACGTGAAGGAACCCTCCACAGCGCTTTTTCCCCCATGTCTGCTCTGTAGCAGAGAGCTCTGGAGACTAGGTCTGTTCTGACTGGGAAACTGAGGCCCTGGGAGCAGAGCCATTGTTCTGGCGTCTTCACACAGCCAAACACCTCTTGCACCAGGGAAGACTGAATAAGCAGTCCCTTGGGCTACCTTTTTTGACTCTAAGGAAGAGACCCTGCAAGGCTGCATCTGGCTGAAAATCACAAGGGGCTGGAAAGTGATACCTGGAAAAGTCAGTGAAAGAGGCCACAGTGCCTAGGCTCCAAAGCCCGGGTAGGGCTTCCCCAAGGCCCTGGAACCTCAAGGCAACCCTCCTCAGAGCTTTTTCCCCATGTCTGCTCTGTAGCAGAGAGCTCTGGAGACTAGGTCTGTTCTGACTGGGAAACTGAGGCCCTGGGAGCAGAGCCATTGTTCTGGCGTCTTCACAGCCAAACACCTCTTGCACCAGGGAAGACTGAATAAGCAGTCCCTTGGGCTACCTTTTTTGACTCTAAGGAAGAGACCCTGCAAGGCTGCATCTGGCTGAAAATCACAAGGGGCTGGGAAGTGATACCTGGAAAGTCAGTGAAAGAGGCCCACAGTGCCTAGGCTCCAAAGCCCAGGTAAGGCTTCGACAGTGCCCTGGAACGTGAAGGCACCCTCCACAGAGCTATTTTCCCCATGTCTGCTCTGTAGCAGAGAGCTCTGGAGACTAGGTCTGTTCTGACTGGGAAACTGAGGCCCTGGGAGCAGAGCCATTGTTCTGGCGTCTTCACAGCCAAACACCTCTTGCACCAGGGAAGACTGAATAAGCAGTCCCTTGGGCTACCTTTTTTGACTCTAAGGAAGAGACCCTGCAAGGCTGCATCTGGCTGAAAATCACAAGGGCTGGGAAGTGATACCTGGAAAGTCAGTGAAAGAGGCCACAGTGCCTAGGCTCCAAACCCAGGTAAGGCTTCTTCAAGGCAGGGCCCTGGAACGTGAAGGCACCCTCCACAGCGCTTTTTCCCCATGTGTCTGCTCTGTAGCAGAGAGAGCTCTGGAGACTAGGTCTGTTCTGACTGGGAAACTGAGGCCCTGGGAGCAGAGCCATTGTTCTGGCGTCTTCACAGCCAAACACCTCTTGCACCAGGGAAGACTGAATAAGCAGTCCCTTGGGCTACCTTTTTTGACTCTAAGGAAGAGAGACCCTGCAAGGCTGCATCTGGCTGAAAATCACAAGGGGCTGGGAAGTGATACCTGGAAAGTCAGTGAAAGAGGCCACAGTGCCTAGGCCCCCAAAGCCCAGGTAAGGCTTCGACAAGGCCCAAGAGCTGGAACGCCGTGAAGGCACCCTCCAGAGCGCTTTTTCCCCAAGTCTGCTCTGTAGCAGAGAGCTCTGGAGACTAGGTCTTTTCTTACTGGGAAACTGAGGCCCTGGGAGCAGAGCCATTGTTCTGGCTCCTTCACAGCCAAACACCTCTTGCACCAGGGAAGACTGAATAAGCAGTCCCTTGGGCTACCTTTTTTGACTCTAAGGAAGAGACCCTGCAAGGCTGCATCTGGCTGAAAATCACAAGGGGCTGGGAAGTGATACCTGGAAAGTCAGTGAAAGAGGCCACAGTGCCTAGGCTCCAAAGCCCAGGTAAGGCTTCGACAGTGCCCTGGAACGTGAAGGCACCCTCCACAGCGCTTTTTCCCCATGTCTGGTCTGTAGCAGAGGGCTCTGGAGACTAGGTCTGTGCTGACTGGGAAACTGAGGCCCTGGGAGCAGAGCCATTGTTCTGGCGTCTTCACAGCCAAACACCTCTTGCACCAGGGAAGACTGAATAAGCAGTCCCTTGGGCTACCTTTTTTGACTCTAAGGAAGAGACCCTGCAAGGCTGCATCTGGCTGAAAATCACAAGGGCTGGGAAGTGATACCTGGAAAGTCAGTGAAAGAGGCCACAGTGCCTAGGCTCCAAAGCCCAGGTAAGGCTTCGACAGTGCCCTGGCTGGGAACGTGAAGGCAACCCTCCACAGCGCTATTTCCCCATGTCTGCTCTGTAGCAGAGAGCTCTGGAGACTAGGTCTGTTCTGACTGGGAAACTGAGGCCCTGGGAGCAGAGCCATTGTTCTGGCGTCTTCACAGCCAAACACCTCTTGCACCAGGGAAGACTGAATAAGCAGTCCCTTGGGCTACCTTTTTTGACTCTAAGGAAGAGACCCTGCAAGGCTGCATCTGGCTGAAAATCACAAGGGGCTGGGAAGTGATACCTGGAAAGTCAGTGAAAGAGGCCACAGTGCCTAGGCCCCAAAGCCCCGGTAGGGCTTCGACAGTGCCCTGGAACGTGAAGGAACCCTCCTCAGAGCTATTTCCCCATGTCTGCTCTGTAGCAGAGAGCTCTGGAGACTAGGTCTGTTCTGACTGGGAAACTGAGGCCCTGGGAGCAGAGCCCATTGTTCTGGCGTCTTCACAGCCAAACACCTCTTGCACCAGGGAAGACTGAATAAGCAGTCCCTTGGGCTACCTTTTTTGACTCTAAGGAAGAGACCCTGCAAGGCTGCATCTGGCTGAAAATCACAAGGGGCTGGGAAGTGATACCTGGAAAGTCAGTGAAAGAGGCCACAGTGCCTAGGCTCCAAAGCCCAGGTAAGGCTTCGACAGTGCCCTGGAACCTCAAGGAACACCTCCTCAGAGCTATTTCCCCATGTCTGCTCTGTAGCAGAGAGCTCTGGAGACTAGGTCTGTTCTGACTGGGAAAAGAGGCCCTGGGAGCAGAGCCATTGTTCTGGCGTCTTCACAGCCAAACACCTCTTGCACCAGGGAAGACTGAATAAGCAGTCCCTTGGGCTACCTTTTTTGACTCTAAGGAAGAGACCCTGCAAGGCTGCATCTGGCTGAAAATCACAAGGGGCTGGGAAGTGATACCTGGAAAGTCAGTGAAAGAGGCCACAGTGCCTAGGCCCCAAGCCCGGGTAGGGCTTCCCCAAGCCAGGGAACCTCAAGGAACCCTCCTCAGAGCTATTTTCCCCATGTCTGCTCTGTAGCAGAGAGCTCTGGAGACTAGGTCTGTTCTGACTGGGAAACTGAGGCCCTGGGAGCAGAGCCATTGTTCTGGCGTCTTCACAGCCAAACACCTCTTGCACCAGGGAAGACTGAATAAGCAGTCCCTTGGGCTACCTTTTTTGACTCTAAGGAAGAGACCCTGCAAGGCTGCATCTGGCTGAAAATCACAAGGGGCTGGGAAGTGATACCTGGAAAGTCAGTGAAAGAGGCCAAAGTGCCTAGGCCCCAAAGCCCAGGTAAGGCTTCAGACAGTGCCCTGGGGAACCTCAAGGAACACTCCTCAGAGCTATTGCCCCATGTCTGCTCTGTAGCAGAGAGCTCTGGAGACTAGGTCTGTTCTGACTGGGAAACTGAGGCCCTGGGAGCAGAGCCATTGTTGTGGCTACTTAACAGACAAACACCTCTTGCACCAGGGAAGCCTGAATAAGCACTCCCTTGGGCTATCTTTTATGATTCTAAGGAAGAGACCTTGCCAGGCTCCATTTCGTTGAAAATTACAACGGGCTGGAAAGTGCTAGCTGGAAACTCAGTGGTAGGGGCCATTTTGCCTAGGCCCCCCGCCCCGGTAGGGCTTCCCCAAGCCCGAAAACATCAAGGCACCCTTCTCAGAGATAATGCCCCATGTGTGCTCTGTAGCACAGAGCTCTGGAGACTATGCCTGGTCTGACTAGGACCCTTAGGCCTGGAGGCAAACCCATTGTTGTGACTTCTTAACAGCAAACAACTCTTTCGCCAAGGAAGATTGGATAAGCACTCCCTTGGGCTACCTTTTATGACTCTAAGGAAGAGAACCTGCCAGGCGGCACTGGGGCTGAAAATCACAAGTGGCTTAAAAGTGCTACGTGGAAAATCAGTGGAAGAGGCCACAGTGCCTAGGCGGCACCGCCCGGGTAGGGCTTGCCCAAGCCAGGGAACCTCAAGGAACACTCCTCAGAGCTATTGCCCCATGTGTGCTCTGTAGCAGAGAGCTCTGGAGACTAGGTCTGTTCTGACGGGGAAACTGAGGCCCTGGGAGCAGACCCATTGTTGTGGCTTTTTAACAGACAAAAACCTCTTGTACCAGGGAAGCCTGAATAAGGACTCCCTTGGGTTACCTTTTATGACTGTAAGAAAGAGACCCTGCCAGACTGTCTTTGTCTGAAAATCACAAGGGGCTGGAAAGTACTACCTGGAAAGTCAGTGGAAGAGGCCACAGTGCCTAGGCCCCACCGCCCCGGATAGGGATTCCCCAAGCCAGGGAACCTCAAAAAAACACTCCTCAGAGCTATTGCCCCATGTGTGCTCCATAGCAGAGAGCTCTGGAGACTTCTAGGTCTGTTCTGACTGGGAAACTGAGACCCTGGGAGCAGACCCATTGTTGTGCCTTCTTAACAGACAAACACCTCTTGCACCAGGGAAGCTTGAATAAGCACTCCCTTGGGTTACCTTTTATGACTCTAAGGAAGAGACCCCCTGCCAGGCTGCCTTTGGCTGAAAATCACAAGGGGCTGGAAAGTGCTACCTGGAAAGTCAGTGGAAGAGATCACAGTGCCTAGGTGCCACCGCAGGGGTAGGGCTTTCCCAAGCCAGGGAACCTCAAGGAACACTCCTCAGAGCAATTGCCCCCGTGTGTGCTCTGTAGCAGAGAGTTCTGGAGACTAGGATTGTTCTGACTGGGAAACTGAGGCCCTGGGATCAGACCCATTCTTGTGGCTTCTTAAGAGACAAACACCCTGTTGCACCAGGGAAGCTTGAATAAACACTCCCTTGGGCTACCTTTTATGACTTAAGGAAGAGAGACACTGCCAGGCTGCATTTGGCTGAAAATCACAAGGTGCTGGAAAGTACTACCTGGAAAGTCAGTGGAAGAGGCCCCCAGTGCCTAGGCCCCCACTGCCCGGGCAACACTCCTCAGAGCTATTCCCCAAGCCAGGAACCTCAAGGAACACTCCTCAGAGCTATTGCCCCATGTGTGCTCTGTGAATAAGCAGAGAGCTCTGGAGACTAGGTATGTTCTGACTGGCAAACTGAAAGTCCCTGGGAGCAGACCCATTGTTGTGGCCAGTCTTCAACAGACAAACACCTCTCTTGCACCAGGGGAGCCTGAATAAGCACTGCCTTGGGCTACCTTTTATGACTCTAAGGAATAGACCCTGCCAGGCTGCCTTTGGCTGAAAAAAAAAAGAAGTGGCTGGAAAGTGCTCCCTGGAAAGTCAGTGGAAGAGGCCACAGTGCCTAGGCCCCCACCGCCCGGGTAGGGCTTCTCCAAGCAAGGGAACCTCAAGGAACACTCCTCAGAGCTATTGCCCCATGTGTGCTCTGTAGCAGAGAGCTCTGGAGACTAGGTCTGTTCTGAATGGGAAACTGAGACCTGGGAGCAGACCCATTGTTGTGGTACTTAACAGACAAACACCTCTTGCACCAGGGAAGCCTGAATAAGCACTACGTTGGGCTATCTTTTATGATTCTAAGGAAGAGACCTTGCCAGGCTCCATTTGGTGGAAAATCACAACGGGCTGGAAAGTTCTAGCTGGAAAGTCAGTGGTAGGGGCCATTTTGCCTAGGCCCCCGGCCCCGGTAGGGCTTCCCCAAGCCCGTGAACATCAAGGCACCCTCCTCAGAGCTAATGCCCCATGTGTGCTCTGTAGCACAGAGCTCTGGAGACTAGGCCTGGTCTGACTAGGACCCTGAGGCCTGGAAGCAAACCCATTGTTGTGACTTCTTAACAGCAAGCACCTGTTTCGCCAAGGAAGATTGAATAAGCACTCCCTTGGGCTACCTTTTATGACTCGAAGGAAGAGAACCTGCCAGGCGGCACTGGGGCTGAAAATCACAAATGGCTGAAAAGTGCTACGTGGAATGTCAGTGGAAGAGGCCACAGTGCCTAGGCCGCACCGCCCGGGTAGGGCTTGCCCAAGCCAGGGAACCTCAAGAAACCCTCCTCAGAGCTATTGCCCCATGTGTGCTCTGTAGCAGAGAGCTCTGGAGACTAGGTCTGTTCTGACGGGGAAACTGAGGCCCTGGGGGCAGACCCATTGTTGTGGCTTTTTAACAGACAAAAACCTCTTGTACCAGGGAAGCCTGAATAAGGACTCCCTTGGGTTACCTTTTATGACTGTAAGAAAGAGACCCTGCCAGGCTGTCTTTGGCTGAAAATCACAAGGGGCTGGAAAGTACTACCTGGAAAGTCAGTGGAAGAGGCCAGAGTGCCTAGGCCCCACCGCCCGGATAGGGATTCCCCAAGCCAGGGAACCTCAAAAAAACACTCCTCAGAGCTATTGCCCCATGTGTGCTCCATAGCAGAGAGCTCTGGAGACTTCTAGGTCTGTTCTGACTGGGAAACTGAGACCCTGGGAGCAGACCCATTGTTGTGCCTTCTTAACAGACAAACACCTCTTGCACCAGGGAAGCTTGAATAAGCACTCCCTTGGGTTACCTTTTATGACTCTAAGGAAGAGACCCTGCCAGGCTGCCTTTGGCTGAAAATCAAAAGGGGCTGGAAAGTGCTACCTGGAAAGTCAGTGGAAGAGATCACAGTGCATAGGTGCCACCGCAGGGGTATGGCTTCCCCAAGCCAGGGAACCTCAAGGAACACTCCTCAGAGCTATTGCCCCGTGCGTGCTCTGTAGCAGAGAGTTCTGGAGACTAGGTCTGTTCTCACTGGGAAACTGAGGCCCTGGGATCAGACCCATTCTTGTGGCTTCTTAAGAAACAAACACCTGTTGCACCAGGGAAGCTTGAATAAACACTCCCTTGGGCTACCTTTTATGACTTTAAGGAAGAGACACTGCCAGGCTGCATTTGGCTGAAAATCACAAGGGGCTGGAAAGTACTACCTGCAAAGTCAGTGGAAGAGGCCCCAGTGCCTAGGCCCCACTGCCCGGGCAGGGCTTCCCCAAGCCAGGGAACCTCAAGGAACACTCCTCAGAGCTTTTGCCCCATGTATGCTCAGTAGCAGAGTGTTCTGGAGACTAGGTGTGTTCTGACTGTGAAACTGAGTCCCTGGGAGCAAACCCATTGTTGTGGCTTCTTAACAGACAAACACCTCTTGCACCAGGGAAGCCTGAATAAGCACTCCCTTGGGCTACCTTTTATGACTCTAAGGAAGAGACCCTGCCAGGCTGCCTTTAACTGAAAATCACAAGGGGCTGGAAAGTGCTACCTGGAAAGTCAGTTGAAGAGGCCACAGTGCCTAGGACCTACCACCCGGGTAGGGCTTCCCCAAGCCACTGAACCTCAAGGAACACTCCTCAGAGCTATTGCCCCATATGTGCTCTGTAACAGTGGACTCTGGAGACTAGGTATGTTCTGACGGGGAAACTGAATCCCTGGGAGCAGACCCATTGTTGTGGCTTCTTAACAGACAAACACCTCTTGCACCAGGGGAGCCTGAGTAAGCACTTCCTTGGGCTACCATTTATGACTCTAAGGAAGAGACCCTGCCAGGCTGCCTTTAACTGAAAATCACAAGCGGCTGGAAAGTGCTACCTGGAAAGTCAGTGGAAGAGGCCACAGTGCCTAGGCCCCACCGCCCGGGTAGGGCTTCCCCAAGCCAGGGAACCTCAAGGAACACTCCTCAGAGCAATTGCTGCGTGTGTGCTCGATAGCAGAGAGCTCTGGAGACTAGGTCTGTTCTGACTCTAAAGCTGAGGGCCTGGGAGCAGACCTATTGTTGTGGCTTCTTAACAAACAACTCTTGTACCAGGGAAACCTGAATAAGCACTCCCTTGGGCTACCTTTTCTGATTCTAAGGAAGAGACCCTGCCAGGCTGCATTTGGCTGAAAATCAAAAGGGCCTGGAAAGTTCTACCTGGAAAGTCAGTGGAAGAGGCCACAGTGCCTAGGCCCCACCGCCCGGGTAGGGCTTCCCCAAGCCAGGGAACCTCAAGGAACACTCCTCAGAGCTATTGCCCCATGTGTGCTCTGTAACAGTGAGCTCTGGACGCTAATAGGTCTGTTCTGACTGGAAAATGACGCTCTCGGAGCAGACCCCTTGCTGTGGCTTCTTAACAGACAAACACCTCTTGTACCAGGGAAGCCTGAATAAGCACTCCATAGGCTAACTTTTATGACTCTAAGGAAGAGACCCTGCCAGGCTGCCTTTGGCTGAAAATCACAAGGCGCTGGAAAGTGCTACCTGGTAAGTCAGTGGAAGAGGCCACAGCGCCTAGGCCCCACCGCCCGGATATGGCTTCCCCAAGCCGGGGAATCTCAAGGAACACTCCTCAGAGCTATTGCCCCATGTGTGCTCGGTAGCAGAGAGCTCTGGAGACTAGGTCTGTTCTGACTGGGAAACTCAGGCCCTGGGTGCAGACCCATTGTTGTGGCTTCTTAACAGACAAACACCTGTTGCACCAGGGAAGCCTGAATAAGCACTCCCTTGGGCTACCTTTTATGTCTCTAAGGAATAGACCCTGCCAGGCTGCCTTTGGCTGAAAATCAAAAGTGGCTGGAAAGTGCTCCCTGGAAAGTCAGTGGAAGAGGCCACAGTGCCTAGCCCCCACCGCCCGGGTAGGGCTTCTCCAAGCAAGGGAACCTCAAGGAACACTCCTCAGAGCTATTGCCCCATGTGTGCTCTGTAGCAGAGAGCTCTGGAGACTAGGTCTGTTCTGACTTGGAAACTGAGACCTGGGAGCAGACCCATTGTTGTGGCTGCTTAACAGACAAACACCTCTTGCACCAGGGAAGCCTGAATAAGCACTACGTTGGGCTATCTTTTATGATTCTAAGTAAGAGACCTTGCCAGGCTCCATTTCGTTGAAAATCACAACGGGCTGGAAAGTGCTAGCTGGAAAGTCAGTGGTAGGGGCCATTGTGCCTAGGCCCCCCGCCCCGGTAGGGCTTCCCCAAGCCCGTGAACATCAAGGCACCCTCCTCAGAGCTAATGCCCCATGTGTGCTCTGTAGCACAGAGCTCTGGAGACTAGGCCTGGTCTGACTAGGACCCTGAGGCCTGGAAGCAAACCCATTGTTGTGACTTCTTAACAGCAAACACCTGTTTCACCAAGGAGGATTGGATAAGCACTCCCTTGGGCTACCTTTTATGACTCTAAGGAAGAGAACGTGCCAGGCGGCACTGGGGCTGAAAATCACAAGTGGCTGAAAAGTGCTACGTGGAAAGTCAGTGGAAGAGGCCACAGTGCCTAGGCCGCACCGCCCGGGTAGGGCTTGCCCAAGCCAGGGAACCTCAAGGAACCCTCCTCAGAGCTATTGCCCCATGTGTGCTCTGTAGCAGAGAGCTCTGGAGACTAGGTCTGTTCTGACGGGGAAACTGAGGCCCTGGGAGCAGACCCATTGTTGTGGCTTTTTAACAGACAAAAACCTCTTGTACCAGGGAAGCCTGAATAAGGACTCCCTTGGGTTACCTTTTATGACTGTAAGAAAGAGACCCTGCCAGGCTGTCTTTGGCTGAAAATCACAAGGGGCTGGAAAGTACTACCTGGAAAGTCAGTGGAAGAGGCCACAGTGCCTAGGCCCCACCGCCCGGATAGGGATTCCCCAAGCCAGGGAACCTCAAAAAACACTCCTCAGAGCTATTGCCCCATGTGTGTGCTCCATAGCAGAGAGCTCTGGAGACTTCTAGGTCTGTTCTGACTGGGAAACTGAGGTTACCCTGGGAGCAGACCATTGTTGTGCCTTCTAAACAGACAAACACCTCTTACACCAGGGAAGCTTGAATAAGCACTCCCTTGGGCTACCTTTTATGACTTTAAGGAAGAGACACTGCCAGGCTGCATTTGGCTGAAAATCACAAGGGGATGGAAAGTACTACCTGGAAAGTCAGTGGAAGAGGCCACAGTGCCTATGCCCCACTGCCCGTGCAGGGCTTTCCCAAGCCAGAGAACCTCAAGGAACACTCCTCAGAGCTATTTCCCCATGTGTGCTCTGGAACAGTGAGCTCTGGAGACTAGGTATCTTCTGACTGGGAAACTGAATCCCTGGGAGCAGACCCATTGTTGTGGCTTCTTAACTGACAAACACTTCTTGCACAAGGGGAGCCTGAATAAGCACTGCCTTGGGCTACCTTTTATGACTCTAAGGAATAGACCCTGCCAGGCTGCCTTTGGCTGAAAATCAGAAGTGGCTGGAAAGTGCTCCCTGGAAAGTCAGTGGAAGAGGCCAGAGTGCCTAGGCCCCACCGCCCGGGTAGGGCTTCTCCAAGCCAGGGAACCTCAAGGAACACTCCTCAGAGCTATTGCCCCATGTGTGCTCTGTAGCAGAGAGCTCTGGAGACTAGGTCTGTTCTGACTGGGAAACTGAGACCTGGGAGCAGACCCATTGTTGTGGCTACTTAACAGACAAACACCTCTTGCACCAGGGAAGCCTGAATAAGCACTATGTTGGGCTACCTTTTATGACTCTAAGGAAGAAACCCTGCCAGGCTGCCTTTGGCTGAAAATCACAAGGGGCTGGAAAGTGCTACCTGGAAAGTCAGTGGAAGAGATCACAGTGCCTAGGTGCCACCGCAGGGGTAGGGCTTCCCCAAGCCAGGGAACCTCAAGGAACACTCCTCAGAGCTATTGCCCCGTGTGTGCACTGTAGCAGGGAGTTCTGGAGACTAGGTCTGTTCTGACTGGGAAACTGAGGCCCTGGGATCAGACCCAGTCTTGTGGCTTCTTAAGAGACAAACACCTCTTGCACCAGGGGTGCCTGAGTAAGCACTCCCTTGGGCTACCATTTATGACTCTAAGGAAGAGACCCTACCAGGCTGCCTTTAACTGAAAATCACAAGCGGCTGGAAAGTGCTACCTGGAAAGTCAGTGGAAGAGGCCACAGTGCCTAGGCCCCACCGCCCGGGTGGGGCTTACCCAAGCTGGGGAAGCTCAAGGAATACTCCTCAGAGCTATTGCCCCATGTGTGCTCTGTAGAAGAGAGCTCTGGAGACTAGGTCTGTTCTGACTGGGAAACTGAGGCGCTGGGAGCAGACCCATTGTTGTGGTTACTTAACAGACAAACACCTCTTGCACCAGGGAAGTCTGAATAAGCACTCCCTTGAGCTATCTTTTATGACTCTAAGGAAAAGACCCTGCTAGGCTCCATTTGGTTGAAAAGCACAAGGGGCTGGAAAGTGCTAGCTGGAAAGTCAGTGGTAGGTGCCATTGTGCCTAGGCCCCACCGCCTCGGTATGGCTTCCCCAAGCCCGTGAACGTCAAGGCACCCTCCTAAGAGCTAATGCCCCATGTGTGCTCAGTAGCAGAGAGCTCTGGATACTAAGCCTGGTCTGACTAGGAAACTGAGGACGGAAGGCAAACCCATTGTTGTCCCTTCATAACAGCAAACACGTGTTTCGCCAGGGAAGACTGGATAAGCACTCCCTTGGGCTACCTTTTTTGACTCTAAGGAAGAGACCCTGCCAGGCTGCCTTTGGCTGAAAATCACAAGGGGCTGGAAAGTGCCATCTGGAATGTCAGTGGAAGAAGCCACAGTGCCTAGGCCCCACCGCCCGGGTAGGGCTTCCCCAAGCAAGGGAAACTCAAGGAACACTCCTCAGAGCTATTGCCCCATGTGTGCTCTGTAGCAGAGAGCTCTGGAAATTACTAAGGCTGTTCTGACTGGGAAACTGAGGCCCTGGAAGCAGACCCATTGCTGTGGCTTCTTAACAGACAAACACTTCTTCCACCAGGGAAGCTTGAATAAGCACTCCCTTGGGCTATCTTTTATGTCTCTAAGGAAGAGACCCTGCCAGGCTGCCTTTGGCTGAAAATCAGAAGTGGCTGGAAAGTGCTACCTGGAAAGTCAGTGGAAGAGGACACAGTGCCTAGGCCCCACCGCCCGGGTAGGGCTTCCCCAAGCCAGGGAACCTCAAGGAACACTCCTCAGAGCTATTGCCCCATATGTGCTCTGTAGCAGAGAGCTCTAGATACTAGGTCTGTTCTGAGTGGGAAACTCAGGCCCTGGGAGCAGACCCATTATTGTGGCTTCTTAACAGCCAAACACCTCTTGCACCAGGGAAGCCAGAATAAGCACTCCCTTGGGCTACCTTTTATGACTCTAAGGAAGAGACCCTGCCAAGCTGTCTTTGGCTGAAAATCACAAGGGGCTGGAAAGTGCTACCTGGAAAGTCAGTGGAAGAGGCCACAGTGCCTAGGGCCCACTGCCCGGGTAGGGCTTCCCCAAGACGGGGTACCTAAAGGAACACTCCTCAGAGCTATTGCCCCATGTGTCCTCTGTAGCAGAAAGCTCTGGAGACTACTAGGTCTGTTCTGACTGGGAAACTGAGACTCTGGGAGCAGACCCATTGTTGTGCTTTCTTAACACACAAACACCTCTTGCACCAGGGAAGCTTGAATAAGCACTCCCTTGGGTTACCTTCTATGACTCTAAGGAAGAGACCCTGCCAGGCTGCCTTTGGCTGAAAATCAAAAGGGGCTGGAAAGTGTTACCTGGAAAGACAGTGGAAGAGATCACAGTGCCTAGGTGCCATCGCCGGGGTAGGGCTTCCCCAAGCCAGGGAATCTCAAGGAACACTCCTCAGAGCTATTGCCTCATGTGTGCTCTGTAGCAGAGAGCTCTGGAGACTAGATCTGTTCTGACTGGGAAT
>JAGTYA010000590.1:0-21535 GCA_024291935.2 Okapia johnstoni | reverse complement strand
GGTTATTTGGCTTTTGGCATATCAAGAAATTTGTTTTCTCATTTTCTATTTTTTTCTTTTTTAAAGAACTTAAATAAAGGAGAAGAAAAATGGAGTCCTGTTTCATCTTTGGACCATTAATTGTGGATGGGGTTTTCAGTACTGATGAGCCACTGAGACAAATGAATTTGTTGATTTTACTCCGTAACAGATTTCTTCTTTTACTTCAAAAAAAGTTTTCTTAGAAAAATTAATCATAAACTATGGATTAAATAGTGACATAATGGAAAATAAACAAAAAACAAATTGTTCGGGTTTGGGGCTTCCCCAAGGGTTTGAAGTATTATAAAACAAGTTATTTTTTATTGTAAGACTTCTGTGACTAAAGTAAAATTGCTCCACAAAAATGATCAGCATTATTCTGTTTTCTGTGGGAAATGCTACTGATTTTCCTCCTTCTCTCTTGTTCCCCTTTTTCCCATTTTTTGAAATTTCACTTGTTTTGACTCATTCCCGAGGGCCCCTTGAAAACATTTTACTAAGTTTGCTAGCTTAAAGGGCTATAAAATTATTTATCTTCTCCCCCAGGGCCCACTTTAAAGGAAAGCTCTCAACCCTTTACTATAAAAAAATTGGAAAATAGTAAATAAAATTAAAGGATTCTGTTGCAGTTGAGTGATGGTGTTTTTTTCATTCGGGATAGGTAACTGGGGAGCAGTTGGAGATGGGAAGGGGGGATTTTTGATCAGTTGGTAGGGACTTAAAAGCCAAAAATTATGGGTTTTATGTTTCTTATCAGCTCCACATGTCACCTTTTTAAGAGCCCCAACCTTTTGGGGGTACTCCAAAAGCTTGTAAAAATGCCCTTCAAGATCTTTCCTAGACTCTTGTTAGATTTCTTGGGGGTTTGGACCCTGCATTTTAAAAAAGGGCCCCCCTAGATGATTCTTGCCCACTTTAGGTTGAAAATCATGCGCAGGAGGAGTTCGGTAACTACCTTATTTGTATTATTTTAATATGTCTTGTTTAGATGGAAAAATTTTGTGGGGTTTAAAAAAGGAGAGAAAGTATATTTTTTTCACCTTTTAAACCCAAACCACGGGAAAATGTAACTAGCAAATTAGTATGTCCTGAAAGCAGTGATATGTGGATAAATGAAATCAAACCCCGGGTCCCCTGCATTGCAGGTGGATTATGTATGTCTGAGCTACCAGGGAGCCTGGTTTAAGAACTAGCTCTCTGAAATAAAAAACCCCAATGGCACACAAGCCCTGATTTGTAGCATTTGCTGTTTTTTAAAAGTACCAAAATTTTAATTCTTTAAAAATTGATTTGGGAAAATAAAAATTTCTATTCATGGTTGATTGCATGCAAAAATGAAGAGCCCATGGTATGAGGGGGGACTAAAAACATTTTATAAGGGACTTGGGCATCTGAGTTTTTGGTTGGGGAGAAGGGTCCTGGCACCAATTTTTTAGGTTACTGAGGGAGGGACTACCCAGTTTTTGTAAAGGTAACTATATAGGTTATGGGAAGTTATATGCATAGTAAAGATATTTTCCCTTTAAAAATAAAACCCTTAATTTTTTTAAAAAGCATTTTCTCGGGAATTCCTTTGAGCCCTATAAATCTTTGTGAGATTGCCAGGGGACAGGGGAGATACCGTTTTATTCTATAGATTAAAAAAACTGAGAGATGGAAAATGTAAAAAATTTGTCCAAGGTTTTTATTTTGTTGTTTGGTTGCTAAGTTGTGTCCACTTTTTGCAATGCTAGGGGGACTGTAGCCACCGGGGCTCCTTGTTCGTGGGATTCTCCAGGCAAGAATACGGGAAAATGGTTGCCATTTCCTTTTTTAGGGCTTTTCCCTGCCCCGTGATCTAACCATGTTCCTGTGTTTTCCCGCTTGCAGGCAGACTTTCCTTTAAAGCCTCATGGAAACCCCCTGCCCAAGGAAAATGGCTATTAAGTGCAAACCTGATTTAGAAGTTTGGTTTAAATCTAAGTCATTCTTCTTTCTCTGCCCTTCTATACTTAAAAGTACAGGATGATCCAAGGGGGTACATTAAATGCTGAGGGGATGTCTAGGGATGTAGGGGAAAGTAAAGTAAAAGTGAAGGTTGCTCAGTGTGCCCCGACTCTTTGCGCCCCAGGACTATACAGTCCATGGAATTCTCCGGGCCAGAATATGGAAGGGGGACCCTTTTTCCCTTTTCCCCAGGGGATCTTCCCAACTAGGGTTAAACCCAGGTCCCCGCATTGCAGGCAGATTCTTTCCCGCTGACCCCAGGGTTGTAACAAGACGTAATTTGGATACTAGTTGAAGTACTTCTACCCCCAAAGTGTTGAAAGTATAGACATTTTAAAGCATTCATTCCACCCTCACAGCGGTTGTTTTCTAGCCAAAGGGGTGATCAAAAGTCAAGGAAGTCAGTTTAGACAGTAAAAAAAAAAAAAAAATGAGGCACTAAGTCACCTAAAAGAGCCCCCAGTAGTAGTAGTAGTTTAGTGTAAATCTGTCGGATCTTGGACCCCTGGATGTAGCCGCCAGGTCCTCTGTCCAGGGGTTTCTTCAGGAAAGAAACTGGGGGGGGTTCCCTTTTCCTTCTCCGGGGTTTTTCCCAACCCGGGAAATTAAAACTGGGGGGTCTTCTGCATTGCAGGCAGTTATTTCCCAACTGAGCTATAAGGAATCCAGAAAAGCTCTAACATGGCATTAGCTTCAAAGTGTGGCCGAGCAGCATCACCGGGGAACTTGTTAGAAATAAAAATCTTGGGCCTTCCCCCCCAGCCCTAAATCTGAAACTGGTGCTGTATCAGTGCCCTTTTAAAATTAACAACCCCTCCTGATGATTCATACTTCCCTGAAATTTGACGGGGCCCCTAGATCTTCCCCCTCCCCCGCCCAGGAATGTACAGAGGTTGGGGGAGTCTTAAAGAAGAGAAGACTTGGGTTTTCCCTTTCCCAAGCTGCCCGTTTTTTAAAATCAGAAATAATGGAATCACTAATTTGATTACATTTTTTAAAGTGACTAAATTTAAAGTTGTCGCTGTTACGGGAAATTTGGGGGATTTAAGGTAGAAATTAAGCTTGGTTTTAACAAAAATTAAGACAGATACACTGATACACCCCTGGGTTTGTGGCTTACAAAAAAATTTTCTGTTACCTTTGGATGCGCTTGAAATTTTGTTCTGAAATGGACCAATAGATGAAGTGAACATACGCCCTTTAAACTTCTGTAGTGTGATGGGAGTTTAGTTAATGAATTGACTCTGTGTAAAGCATTTGAATTTGTAAGCTGTGGCAAAATGTGATTTCCCTGTCACTTTTCCTTAGCCTTTGCATTGGTAACTTGCCCCCGCTCCCGGCTTTGACCTCACTGACCTGTTTTGTTTGTGGTCCTCCTTCGCTGGGTATCTCATATGGTTTACTGTGACCGCTTATCCAGAGTGCGTGAGATTTTTCTTGTTTTGAAATGGAAAGTCCCATATTCCCGGAACCCCCAAGTCCTGGACAAACCAAAAAAAGTTGGTTTCCCCCAATTTGACCTTTCTTAATTTAAGACCCCGCTGGGGATTTCCTCTGGTCTTTCACGATGTTTGGTTTATCCCTATCTCTGACAGGCTGATGATTCCAGGTTTTTTATGGACTTGGGGAACTCCGGGCAAAGGGTACTGGAATCCCCGAGAAAAAAGTGTTCTTTAGCTCATAACAGTGTTTTTTAGAGGGCATAAGTAGTAGTTGTTTTTGACCCTGTGAAAGTATATCCCTTTAAAGATTTTAAAATGCCTACGTTATTTCTGACACGCCAGTTTAAAACCCCTTTTTTAAACTTTCATCTTTTTGCTGTTGAGTGGCTTCAATTAAGGAAAATCACTAAGATGGAATTTAAAAGCTTGGCCTGGCCCTGGGGTATTGGTTGTTTGGGTAATACCTGAAAGTGGAATTTTAAGAAAATTTTGGAAAGAATACAGAGGTCCTGAGGTGGAAGAGGCATATAAGGCATATAACATCCCATGTTATTTTATTTTATTATTTTTTTGGCCATGCCACATGGCATGTGGGATCTAAATTTCCCTAACCAGAAGTTGAACCTGTGCCCCCTGCAGTGGAAGCATGGAGTCTTGACCACTAGACTGCCAGGGAAGCCCCCCTTTCAAGTTATTTTAGCGGAAATGTTAGTGAAGCAATTAGCACAGTGAACTTGATTGCAGAGCTAAGAAGGGGCCTTTTTTTTTTTTTAAATTTTTTTTAAAAATAAAAGCTCATCGTTCTCAAGAGCTATTTAGGCGCAAGAAAAAATTTGAGTTTGTGAATACCAATAATAGTTTAACCCCCTTTAATTTTTATAGAATTCATAATGGGAAAGCATTTTACCACCATTTCATTTATCTCTGACCCAAACCCCGTTAATAGGGGTTTAATTCCTGATTCACGAGTGAGTAAATGTTTTCTCAGAGTGATGGCACTTTGGGCAAAGACATGGGTGAAATAAACCCCACCAAGCAAGTCTTAGGTTCCTTTGCTCAGTTGCTAGTTGGCCGGGTTTTACGACCGATGTACTATATCTGCCAGGTTCCTCTGTCAGTGGAATTTCCAGGAAGAATACTAGGTGGGTTGCCGTTTTCCTACTCCCCTTGTGGTTCCTTGCCCGTGCCTTTTACAGTGCCAGACAAAACTCTAGTGTAGGAGTGGTTCCTCCAGTTTTTTTACCGTACAGTGAGACTTCAGAAACTTGCAAAAATGTTTTCATTAATCACGAAAAGACAGATCCTCTCAGTGTAGAAGTTTTAGAGAGTATCGTTCTAAAAAAATGGCTGTAAGACTTTGGCGCTTAATTTTCAGATTCAGTCTCTTTAAACCCGGGAAACCGTGAATAAAATCGGGGTGATTGAGGGCCCAAAAAAGGGTGAAAAAATTAAAGAAAAAACCCCGGGAAGCCCGGATTAAAGGGGCACAAAGAGCGTGAATGAGCTTTTGAAATTGCACCCCCCACCCAAAAGAGCACACTTGCAGTAAAACCTAGAATGTTAAGCAGTGGGGTTACATAAACTAATAATTAATTGTCCGTAACTTCCAGGCCTTTAGAGAGGGGTAGAAGACTCCGAGGCAACCCAGCTTTTGGAGGTGGTCAGGAACATTGCCTTTTGGCATTTTGCTTTGTAAAGGTAATGCTTACAAGTTGTTTTCCCTGGTGTTTTTAAAACCCCAGGTAAATAATGGGTATTTTAATTTTTTCTTAAAAAATTTTTTTTTTTTTTACTGTTTTTTAAATGGTTGGGAAAATTTCCTGTTTACCCGATACTTTGGTATCAAATTTGGGACTTTTTTTTATTTTTTTTTCCCCTGAAAGGCAAACCCCCAAATAAAAAAGGGACAGAATATCCTCAGCACGCTGGGGAAAATTGGTCATGTGCAGGCAGAAAGAACATCTTTTTAAAAAAGTTTAAATGCCATGGAAATAGAAGGATCCCATTTTATGGGGTGCTTTGAAAAGACCTACACTCACAAAGGGAATTGAATTCTGTCTTGGAAAAAGGAAGGGCCCCCGGGAGCCACACAGTATGAAGGGGAGGTTCGAGAGGGCTGCCGCAGATGAAGGCTTTCAGTCACCCGGGGCTTTTAGGTTTTATTTTTAGTACATAAAAGCTGACAAGGACTTTGTTTAAAACTTTGAGCTGCCTTTCTGCCACTTGGTTTTTTTCCTTCACCATAGTCGCGTCATTGACAACCCCGTTCTTTTTAAATGGTGAAGAAGTTAAAAATAAAATTTTATTTTAGATGTACTTTGATTTTCTTCAAACACATTTCGGATGATAGGAAAGAGAAAAAGATGATAAATTTTAGGAGACCTGGCAAAGTCTTCCTATGTTTAAACAAAAAATGGGTCGATTAAATATATTTAAGTTGCCCCAGGAGAAAGAGAGTGCCTTTTGGGAAAGTTTTAATAGTTCCCGGAATTTTAATTTTATTTTTCATAATTTCAGGGTAAAAAATTCCAAAATAAATAAAGCAAATAATATTTTAAAGAAATAGTGTATGAAAGTTGAGGAAACATTAAAAAGGATTATCCTTGTGTACAGTTGCCTCTTCTTGACTGTATGATTTTTTTCTCTGGATAATTTGGTTTCACCAGGACAGAGTTTCCAGTTTTCCCTTATGACCATGTGGTCATTCTCATCTCCTTGGGCAATGTCGAAGCGATTTTTTAAATTTGGAAATTTAAAAAGGAAAAAAAATGCTTATATCTAAAGGGCCCCCCGGGGTGTAGTGGTAAAGAAGGGACTGCATTGCAGGCACCTAAGAGATCTCATTCGCCCCTAGGTGGAGAAGTTCCTTGGAGGAGGGCATGGAACCACTTCAGTATTCTTGCCAGGGGGGAATCCCAGGACAGGGAGCTGGCGGGTATGGCCATAGGGTCGCAAAGAGTCAGTGTGACTAAAGCGACTTAAACCCCACATCTTGCAAACACTATACAATTAAAACTCCATGTTTTCCCTATGATTCTTCCTACTTGGATTTTTTTGAAAGCCTTCCCCAGAAGTGGTCGGTTAAAAATTTTTGTTTCCCATTTGTGTTTGGGTCTTTTTTTGGCTGGACTTGCATTGTCTAATGATTTCTATGTTATCTACTGCCCTTTCCCCTACTGAAAAAACCTTTTTTAATTGGAACTTATTAAAAGATTACTTATTTGTAATTCACCAGTTATTAAAATTTTTATTTTTACTGAAAAAATATGAAAAATATTTTTTTTCATCTTGAACAGTTGGGGGGGAGAATTCCTCTGGAAAAACGATTTCCCTGGACTCTCGAAGTAGCCTAAAAAACTTTTGCTTCCATCTTCCCCCCATGTGGTTACTTCTCACAAAATACCCAGAAAGATTTACTAAAGTCTATCATTTTACTCCTTGCTTGTAATATCGGGAATTCTCTCTGAACAAATCTAGAAAAACTCCCTTCTTCCCGTAGTGTAAGGGGTATACACTCCCACTGCCCTTCTGTTCTCTGAAAACCCCCTTTCCTTGCTTGTTTTACTCCACATGGCTCCTTGTGGTTCAAATTTGAAAATACAGATGCCTCAGAGCCTTTGCTTTCCTTTCCCCCTTTTTCCCCTGGGAATTTGAAAATGCTTGCTACTCTCTTTCCCTTTAGGTTTGGCTCATTTGCCATCTTATATTGAGAGCTTCTGTATCTGGAATTTAATAGTCACTACTACCTAGATGTGCAGGATTTCAAACCATGAAAGCTTCACTGTAGAAATTAGGAGATGTCTTTAGGGAAATTTAGGGCTTCCCAGGCCCTCAAATTTAAAAAGTCCCTTTAAGGGCCCAAAGGGACCTTGCCGGGCACAAAATGTTGTTAAGTTTAAGGTCCCTATTTATTCTCAAGCTTTCTGGTTATTAATTTTGCTTCTTTAGCTATTTGTTTGTTAAATTGTGCTTTACGAAAAAATAAGTGTTATGGAAAAATTTAGGAGCACATCCCTTCTCAAATAAAAATGTGGATCTTTTTAATGTTCTCTTCGGGAATTCCTTGTGGGAAATGCCCCATTGTTGCCATGTTTTATAGTCTTCCTTTATTTAAAAGAAAAAGGAATCTTTTCTTTCCTGGCTTTTTTTTTTTTTTCTGCATTATTTTGTTCTCTTGATCTTAGCGTTTCGGAACTTTTTCATAGATGTTTCTAAAAAGTTAGATGTGGCCTCTTACTTATTGCCTCTTTGTGTTTTTCCCCTGTTGTTGCCAAAGTGTCACAGTAAGACAAAAGAATAAAGAAAACTTTTTTTTCTATTAAATTAATGATTTAAAAGGCAGCACCATCATTCAATTAAAATTCTAGGTCAACAAAAACTTTAGTGTAATTTTGCTAGAAGTTTTCTGGTCACTTGGCTAACCCCATGGGTTACACATGCCAAGTTTTTTAACCTCCAAATTTAATTGCCTGAGTATTAGTGGTTATTACTGACTGGATGCTGTTGCTAGTTGCAAAGTAAGTTCAACACAAAACTAATAAAAAAGGGAAATTGCTTCTCAGTCCGTGAAATGCAGTTTTTGTTGTTCAGCCCCTCAGTTGGTCGGCTTTTGGGAACCCCATGGACTGCAGCACGCAGGTTCCCCGTCCTTCACCATGCCCCGAGTTCCTCAAACTCATGTCCCTTGAGTTGGTGATGCCATCCAACCATCTCTTCCTTGTCACCCCCCTTCTCTTCCTACCCTTTAATTTTTTTCCCAGATCAGGGTTTTTCTAATTTGTCGATTCTTTGAACAGGTGGCCAAAGTATTGGGGCTTAACATCGTCCTTTCCAAAGAACCCTTAGGATGATTTCCGTTAGGGATGGGTTATCCCCTTGCAGTCAAAGGATTCTCAGGAGTCTTCTCCAAAACCCCAGTGCAAAAGCAAAATTTTTTGGCACTCTAGCTTTTTAAATATATGCCTTAAGGAGGTGCTATGATTGATTGGGGGATAAGGCGGAGTATGGGTTATCTGGAAATTTCGATGCTTTATATATAACCAACCTTTTATTAAAAAACCAACTCAGTTTGGGACTTCTGCAAAATTTTGGAATGCATGAATTGGTTTTAGTTTATGCCTTTGAAGACCTTTCTTCCCAATATAGGGTGCTCTACGTTTTGACCCTTCTGAGGGCATGTGTTTTTTCTCAGTCCGAGTAAGGGGTCCTTGGAGTGTTGTTTGTCTTTTTCGTACAATGCTCTGTCACACTCTCGACTTAAAATTTCCTTTTATTATTTTCCCTTTTAGGGTATCTCTGAAAATTTTAGTCCCGGTCTAGTTATGTAAGGATTTGAACCTTGATGAATTGAAAATTGTAAGATTTAAAAATGTTCTTTTTTATCATTAACCATGCACTATTTTTGCATGAGAAGAGTTTTTCAGATACTTAAAAGTCGTAAATTAGGGGCAGAAGCGGGGAATTGTGATTTGCTTTGAAAAAAAAATTGTTTTGGATAAAAAATTTGGGGATATAAATTTAAAATTAAACCGGGGATGATCTAATTGATAAGGGTGTTCCCTTTTTAATCTATGATATTTTCCCAATTTTCTTGTGTTTTCCCCATTTTCTTCCTTAGAGAGGAATTTTTGGATTATGTTTATCCATTGTTAGTCTTAAGGAAGGGAAAAAATTATTTTTCCCTTTAATTATGTTTCAGAGACTCAGGAGAAATTTGTGTGCTAATCATGGCTTTTTATGTTTCTTTTTTGGCCTTCTACTTTCCCCCCTATTCCTCACTTCGATTCTTTTCTCAGATTTTCTTTCATGTTCTATTGGCTCAAAGTCTATGCATTTGAGGATGGCATGGTCTATTTTGATCGGGTGTGTGGGCTGACTTATGAGTGCGATGTGGGGGGTGGTTTTGTGGATTGATTGGGTCGGGGGAGCTTGTGTGGGTGGGAGGACTGGCGAAAGGGGGAAAAATTATGTTTTGTTTATTGATGCGTTTTTTGTGCCCTGGGTTTTGACACTTTGGGTGTGGGTCAACGAGATATTTGATGGGTATTGCTGAATATTAACACTGGATGAAGTAGGGTTGTCTTGGACCTTTACGGGGGGGGTGAAGAGATCATATTGTAGATGGTTTCGGGTTTGCACAAAATGTCTCAATAGTCTGGTTCTGGGGTGGGGGTGGCAGTTCCTATGATGAATGGCTGTGCATTTTAGAATGGAATGTATGAAAAGTCATTATTGGGATCAGTGGTAGTGGAGTAGTCGTAGGGGGGAATCTGGCTTGACCCCTGGGATGGAGAGAACACAGGCTTAGGGGAATCATCACCAACTTATGAGAGGTTGGGGGGTGGGGGGGGGGGAATGGGGTGAGGGCTTTAGTAGTTGGAGGTGTTATTGTCTCTTTTGTCTGAAGAGCAGTCTGGTCTGTTTTCGGGGGGTAAGTTTTTTGGTTGGGTGGTAGTTAGGGGGGGTTGTAGGTTTTTACGTAGTGGGTGTTGGTTGTTATTGGGGGGGGGTCGGGGTATTTTGGTAGTGTGGGGGGGTAATGGTTTTTGTGTGCGGGGGTTTTTGGGGTCCCCAGCACGTAGGTGGGAATGGTGGGGGTGTTTTGGGGTAGGTGTGTATTGGATTTAGTTTATTATGGGGGGGCTCGGTGGGTAGTTTTTGGGGTGGGTTGATTTGGGGTGAATGGTAGCTGGGGGAAGATTAGGGGAATTTGGGGTGGGGGGGAGTTTGTGGGCTTAAAGCGGTAAGGGGGGATTTTGGGGTGGGGCGGGAATAAAGTGATTTTTAAAGGGCGGGTTTAGGGAATGAGGGGGTGTGGTAGTTTAAGGTGGTTATGAAAGAGGTGGGCGGGGTTTGGGGAGATTGACAATATATTGATGTTTGCGGGGTTCGGGTGGGGGTGGGGTTAGGTTGGTGGAGGGTGGGGTTATGTGGGTGTTGATTTTAGAGGTGGACGGTTTTTGGAGAATTATGGTGTAAATGGTTAGGGTGTATGTAAAGTAAGTGGGGGTTGATGGGGTTTTTTGACTTCGGGGGTTGGCAAAAAAAATGTTGAAAAAATGGATGAAGATGTAAGATGGGGTTTAACATGGTTGAAGGGAAGTGACACGACGAAACGGGGGTTAAAGAAACGTTGGTGGGTCAGGTTGAAGAACAAGGTTGGGGGGGGGGGTTTAAATCGTGGGTTTTGTTGGAGGGTTTTGAGGGGTGAGGGGGGGGGGTTGTGTGGTAGGGCTTGGTACTTTTGGTTGGAAGGCACATGGGTTATGTAAGGGGGATTGGTCTGGGGGTTATCCGTATTTGGGGGGGTTTTTGGGTTAGTTGGGAGGGGAAGGGAGGAGTGTTGTGGTAGGAAATGGGGGAAGGGCGGGGACTGAATATATTTAAATGGGTGTAAATGAGATGGTGGAAAAAGAGGGTGATTTTGTTTGTATTAAACTTAATTTTTTATTTTTAGTTGATTCGTCGAGAGTTTGTTAATTAGGTAAATATATTTTGAGATTTGAATAGGTTTTAAATTTATTTTATAATTGAATGTTTGTTGGTGGTGGTTTTTTAAAAATAATTTAAATAAAAGGTTAGTGGGGTTCGAGAGGTTTTGGTTTATTCGAGAATGCACGGGAGGGTGTCGAGAGGTTTTTGTGGGGAAGTTATAATAGTTGCTGTGGAATTGGTTTGGTTTTTGGGAGAAGATGGAGGGGGGATATGGATGGCAGATTAAGGATGGTGTGGGGGGGGGGGATTGGGTTGGTTTTGAGGTGTTTGGATGGGGTTAGGGGGGTGGTGTGGGGGGGGAAGGGGTGAGGTGTGTGGGGAGTTAGTGTTGGCAACCTGGGGAGCTGGGTGGTGTGCTGGGTGCGAAGTGGGGTGGGGTGGATAAGGGTTGGGGGTGGGGGTGTGGAGTGTCTTGTTAAGGCTGGGGAGGTGTGGGGTTTGGGGGAATTTGGGGGTGGTGGGGGTAGGACGGGGTCCTTGGTGGTGTGCAGGTGACGCGAGAGTGGGGTTGTGGTATGGTGGCTCTCTGGCGCGTTGTCAACGGAGGCTGGACTCCCTTAGGTTGGGGAGAGGTTGATGGGATACTCAGTGTTTGACCAGTGGTGTGTAAGGGTGAGTGTGAGAGGACTCTACAGGGGGGGTAGGGGTGTGGTGGTGGCAAAATGCTGTGGTTAAGAAAGGGATAGGGTCTAATGTGCGCTTGTGATGAAAGTGGGGTAATGTCCGTGGTGTGAATGGTGTCAGTGCTAGGGGTATTGGTTAGGTGTGTTTGAGTTGGAAACTAAGATGCCTTTGGTGTTTTAGGCCCAAGGGTTAAAGAAGGTTTTTTTGTGATTTTGGATGGGGTGTTGTTGTTTGTTTTGTAAATGGTCAGGGGAACCCCATGGGTGTGGTTGGGTTTCCTGTTACCCTGGGGTGTTGGGAGGTTAGGGTGAGCTGTGGTTGTGATGGGGGGGATGATGTGCAAAGGGATAGGGGATGGACTTGTTTGTATTGTTGGGGTATTTAAAGAGGTTAAATGGCGTTAGGTTAATCTTGTGTGGGGTCGCAGCCTCTGGGTAGTGTGTTGGGGGGGTGTTGGGCGTGGCGGGGGTGCCTTTTGTTGCCTTGGAGGGTCCTTATGGTGTGAGATCGGGAATTTGAATGGGGGGTGTTGGGATTCTCGGAGTTGTGTTGTGTAGTAGGTCATTTACTGTCATATTTTTAAACTTTGGTATATTGTGGGGTGGTGAGGTGAAATACGTGGATTAAAGTGGGGGTTGGGGGGGGGGGTGGATCGTGGCCTGGAGGGGGGGGGGGGGGGAGTGGGTTTAGTGGGGGTGTGAGAGTCTAATTGTGGGTGGAGGGTTAGAGGTTGGTGTTGGGTGGTAGGTGGGGTGGGGTTATTGGGGTTTAAAATGTAGGGTGTGGTGGGGCGGGGTGGAGTGGGGGTTTATTGGGGGGGGGGTGAGGGTGGTTGGGGGTGTTTGTTGTGGGTTTCGTTGGGTATGTTGGGGTGGGGGGGGGGGGGGTAGGAGGTGGGGGGTGGGGTTGGTGTTTGGGGTGGGGGTTGGTGGTGGGGGTTTGATGAGGGTATGATTAAAGGTAGGATGTGAAGGTATTTGGGGTGTTAGGGGGGGGATATTGGGGTTGTGGTGATGATTTGGGGGGGTTTTGGTTATCTGGTGTTTGGAATGGGGTTGGTGTTACGGGGGTTTGTGGTTGGTGTTTTTTATAGGTGGGGTTTTGTATGAGAAAGATAGTTGGGATTTGAGTGGGTTTTGGTGTTTGGAGGTGTTGGGGTTTGTGTGGTTAGTTGGTTTTTATGGGGGGTTGGTTGGAAAGGGAATGAGGTAAGAAGAATGGGTTTGGTTTAAGAGGGGTTTGTTGGTATTTTTTCGTTATGTCTTGTGTAGGGGGTGAATGGGGTGGGTGGAGAGTTGTGGTGGGAATTGGTGGGTGTGGTTTGTGGTGTTCCTGTGTGGGGTGGGGTTTTTTGGTTGATGGTGGTTGGTTGTGTGGGGGGTGGGGGGAAATGTGTTTGGAAGATGGGTATTGTGACGGAGGTGGGTATTATTGTGGGGACGTGGGTTATAGGGGTGTGGGGGGTGGGGGGGTTGTCGTGTGGTGGGGGTTGTGGTGGGGGGGGGTGGGGGGTTTGGTGGGGTTGGGGTGGTCGGGGGGTGGGGTGTAGGGGGGTTGGGGGATTTTGATGGGGGTGGGATGGGTGAGCCTAGTGGGGGGTGCAGGGGGGGGGGGACGGGGGGGTGGGGGGGGGGGGGGGGGGGGGACGTGGCGAGGGGGGTCAGTTTTTGGGGGTGTAGGAGGGTTGCAGCGATGATGCGTGGTGGGGGGGGGGGGGCGGGTGTGGGTATGGGGGTGAAGGGGGGGGGTGACGTGCGGACTTGACCATAACACGCTGTTTTGGTTTAGGGGGGGGGTGGATTGAAAACAACAACAGAGTGCGTGGGGGGCTGGGAAGTGGAGTTATGGGGTTGGGTGTGGGCCCGGTGTTTGTTGTGGTATCGGGTGTGGTCCCTGGTGGTGGTGAAAGGTTGGGTGGTTTAGTGTCTCAGGTTCCCCCCCCCCCCCCCGGGAGATCGAGGTTCGACAGGGTTTTCCGTTGTGGTCCTTGTCTTTGGGGTGTTGTGAAGTTTAATTTTGGTTAAAATATGCCCCTGACATTTTGAGGAATGTAAGTCTTTTGTTTGGGGGATTGTGTTTTAGAAAGTGGAACTTCCGTGACGCGTTGTGGATGTTTTGATTTTTTTGGGGGTGTTTGTGATAAGGGAATTTTTTATTAATTTGGCCCCCATTCTCTGTTGGAGGGGCATGCCTAGGCCCCCAATTTTAATATTCCTTATTGCCATGTACCCCCCCCCCCCCCCCCCCCCCCCCCCCCTGTACCGTTTTTTCAGCATAGCCGGGGTTGTTATATTTGGTATCTTGTGGATGAATTGTGTGGGGGAGATTATAGTGTTGATGTATATTTGGACCCCTGGGATGGGTTGCGATTTAATTGTTTGTGTAACCGGGGATGTGTTTATATTATTGTGGCCGGTAGCTGGGTGTTGCGATGATGGGTTGTAGGATTTGTATTTTTTTTCTGTACGGGTGTTTGTGCTATTTGGGGTTGTTTATGATGCCCCCCCCCCCCCCCCCCGTTTATTACAAGCTATTTTTAAGGTGTGATGTGTATATTTTGGTTAAGGACTTTTGTCATGTTGTTAATTTGGTACACTTACTCTTGCCGTATATTGATTTGACCGGAATGGATGATTGTGGATTTATTTTATTTAATATTTATTTGGAATTTTTTGACCCCCTGTTGGTGTATGACAAGTTGTTTGGTGTGGTTGCAAGGCGGGTTCTGTTTTTTTTGTTGGATGTTGTTCGATGATTTTTGTTTTGATGGTTGGTTCCGTGTGTCCTGTTAAAAGGGGTGTATTCCATGTTTTGTCCTCGGAGGGGTAGGTCTTGTAAGTTATGATGCGGATTGTTAGTATGATTTTAGGAATTTTATTCCCGGTAAAAATCTTATAGGATTCTGTTGATAGGGTTTGTACTAAAAAAAAAGTGGTAAGGTGTTGCGTAGTGTTTGATGTAGCCAGTTAGGTGAGTCGGTAGCTTGGGGTGCTCATTCATATAACGGTTTAGGGGGGCTTGGTCTAATGGGATTTGGTTGTTCTGGAAAGTTCTATTGGAGGATATTGAAAGGAGTTGTGTTTTGGTTTGAGGTGGCTGCGGTTTCTTTGTGTTCTTGCAGGGGACGGAAAAAGGTCTGATTATTTTATTTATGGGAGGCTTGCTTGTGGATGTCTGTTGAGCGCGGGGGCATAGTAGGATTTCTTTGGTATGTAGAGATATATAGAGATGAGAGCCCACATAGGGGGGTTGATTAGTTGAGGTTGCCTAATTTTTATGTAGTACCCGGGGAGTTCTGGTGAGTAAGGGAGACCAAAATGATTTGAGTTTTGTATCGGATTTAAGGTGTGAAAAATTTAAGGGACGGTTCGGTGAGTTTCTTAAAAGGAGGTTATTTGCGTTTTGTAAGGGAAAATATTTTTTTAGAGAATGTGATTTGTATATGTAGATTTTAGGAGTGTGTGAATAGGAGGAAAAATGTTGTGAATGGGGAAAGAACAGGAGTATTATAAGGAGGCTCCCCCGTTTCATATATCCCCCCCCCCCTCAGATGTGATGGTGTTCATCATGTTGTGAAGAATAGTTGAATATTGTGGGGTGGGTTGTTTGTAAAAGAGACCGATCTTTGGTGTGGGATTGCTGTGTTATTAGTAGAAAGTTGGGGGGGAAAGACCCCTATGGGTATTCCATGGGGGTTGTAGGATTATTTTCGTGTGGATTATGCTATCTTGATTTGATATTTGGGGGTTGGTGTTGTAGGTATTATGGTATATATTTGGGGTGCCCGGGTTTGGTTTAAAGTTTGGGGTTACATGTTTTTGGAACTGGGTGGGATGGTTTTTTGTTTGGTCGGTGTGGGTGATTCCCATTGGTGTTCCGTCCAGTTTATTAATCTGAATTCTGTATTAGATTTGTTCGGATGAATTTGTTATTATAGCAATGCTCAGTGGGAGCGGCTATTGGTAGATTAGATGTTATTTTCGTATTCTTTTTGGAAGGGTTGTTTTGCGGAATGGTGCGTGGAGGGTGCCCGTAAGTGTTATGACCCAGACTTAATCGGGTACCTGTTTGTTGATTGTAGCGTGGAGTGTTTTTGGCTATTTTTGATTGGGTTGTTTGTGGGTGTATTGTGAGTAGTGGGTTTGTTTGTGTTCTGTGAGTGAAATTGCCCCCCCGCGAGGTCTGTTTACTATTTATATTTTATGTTTTTTTGGGGCGGTTTAAGGTGGTGTGTTGCGTGTGGTTTTCCCTTTCGTTCTTGGGTCTGTTTGGTATGGCTGTGTTTGTGTTGTTCTTTTTTGTTTTTTTTTTGTGGGAGGTCTGTGTTTATTGTTTTGGTATTTTGATTTTTTTTGTGTTGGTTTTTGTGGGGGATAATTTAAAAATTTGTTAACATGTGTTGTAACATATATAGAAAAAAATGTTTCATAACACCTGGGTGAAAAAAAAAAGGGAAGTTACCGGAAGAGGGGGTTCGCGGTTGGAAGAGGGTTGAGGATCGTGGGAAGGGTGACCTGGAGTTTGGGGTGACGACTTACGAGTGTTATGAGGTGCTGGAAAAGTGTCATGGGAAGATAAGGTATAGATGGTTTAGTAATGGATAATGAGGTGGGTGGGCCTATGTGTGTTGGATGGTTAAAAAAGGGAACGGGCACTAGGTATAAATGGAGATTATTTATTCTGTAGAATGTTAGTGAGTTTCGTTTCGTGTTATACTCTATATGTAAAATTTGTTGGTAACAGAAGTTTTAGAGTTCCCTTTTGTTGTTGGAAATGAGAAAAGAGAAAAGTGGGAACGATAAGGTAGATTGTCCCCCTCCTCGCCCTGTAAGTGAGAATAGTAAGTTATGGGAATAGGTGAGAAGAGTTTCGTGATTAAAAGGCAAGAATGAGAAAAAAAGAGAAAAGGTTACTTAAAAGAATAGTTTATGTTGTTGTCCGTGTAGTCCGTGAGAGTTGAGAAGATGAGGTTTGTTTCTTGTTCACATAGGAGATAAAATTTGTGTATGGTTTTTAAGAGGTGTGAAAAGCGTTTGCCGCTGTTGTTCATTACCCCGATTGATATCGTTGTAGGAGAGAGGGAGGTCCCTTGGCGACTTAATTTATCCCTTTTGTATGTTTCCGGGACCGCCCCTCCACCCTTTTTATGTTTAGAATATGTAGGGAAAGATTCTTGAACCTGTGAAATGGTTATGCTATCTGGGAAATCTTTGAGATTTAGGGGAGATGCCCGCACACATTTACCGGTCGTGCCCAGCTGAAGGTAATGAGGGGATTTTGGGGGACAAAACACCTGTCAAACCCAACAACAACAATAGTCTTATCGTCATGTGTTGTGTTTGTGTGCTCGTTTCCAGTATCGAATTGTAGGAGTGCCCCCCTGTGGTTTTTTTGTTGTTTGTTTTTTTGTTGTTGGGTGTCTTGTGTTGTTTTATTGTCTAATTAACGTTTTTAGGTTTTTTTCATTTTGCCCCCCCCACTTAATATGAGTGTCCCCCCAACGGTTGTTTTTTTTTGTTTTGGTGGGCCCCCCCCCATCCCCCCCCCCCCCCCCCCCCCCCCTGTTGTTGATTATCCCCCCCGGTTTCTTTTTAGGTTTCCCCGTTGGCCGGATATTTTGTGAACCTGCGATTTTGTTTTTCATGTTGTTTTGATATATGTGATGTTAATTGGTTGTGTTTATTTCGGTTTGATTTACTGCCCTTAGTCTTCTTCTCTGCATGGTCGGTTTTGCATGTTTATTGCCTGTTGTTGCGCTCTTGGTTTGTTGTATTGAGAAATAGTTGCACTCCCCCCCCCCCCCCCCTGCCACCCCCCCCCGCGTCTCTGATTGGTCGTAACATCAATGAGCGTAGTTAATTGCTTGGTTTGTCCCTTTGGGTGGGGACGTTTGGAGAATTTGGTGCTTAGATGTTGTCTGTTTGGTTTTTGGTTATGCTGTGTTTTTTTCATTCGACTGTGGCCCCGCAGATCTGTCTTTGTAGTGATCAATGAATGCTAATTTGCCCCCCTTTGGTGCTTTACCACACTCCTCCTTGCCTCTTGGGATGATACCTCTATCCCTGGAGAGAAACTGAGAGAAAACATCAATTAAGTAACTCAATAATTAGGTACTATGTCTTAAGATTTCTTTTTAGTCAGGTAATCTTCCTTAAAAAAAAAAGAAAGGTTATGCTTTCTCTGCAGGTAGAAAACTATAAGAGGTTGTACATATTTTTAAATAAGGATTTAAACCATTATTAATAGGCCTACTAATTTTAGGCCCAAAATTCTCCAGGGAATTGATGAAATCCAATGAAAACTATGTTTTTCCCGCTCTGAAGTAGATAATAATCTAGTGAGAACATGAATGGAACCATTATTTAGATAGAATTGTCAGTAAGATCTTAATAATGGGAGCAGTAATGGACTATTGAAATAGCAAGGAACATGCGTTCTGTATTTAGGTATGATACTTCTGAAAAGTGTGAAAATGTTTTTATCTCTTTGAATTATCACATTATTGAAGTTGGGATATACCTATTTAAGAAAATTTGGAAAGATTAGAAGAGAAAACAGCACTGAGTTTTAGAGGCAGAATCTAGAAGGAAGTAATGATTTGCTCCCAACTAAGATGTTAGTATCAAAAAAACAGAATACATTTTCCTGGGTAACCAAAAACACACCTTGCATGTTCTTCCAGTATGGTCTGAATCTTCAGAAAAAGGCAAAGAGGATGCTTCTTACTAAATAGCCTCTCAGCTATTATGTGCCTGAAAACTGTCAGTTGCTATTGGTGGTTAACACTTGTCTTTCTGTCATCTTTTTGTTCTCACTCCTAATAATGGGCTTAATGTCACTTTCTTTGATAATTTATCTCCACGGGAAAGGGAAAGATTACTACTCTGAAACCTTTAACACGTAGCTGAGGGCATGACATATAGTTAGTGACGAATAAATATTTTTCAGTGAATGAATTACTGCCCAGATATCAAACCCTTTACTATATTAATTTTCCGGGGGTTTTGAGTTTAGGGTATGTAGAGGGCAGAAGGTTCTAAGAGCAAATTTTTGTGATACTAGTAAAAGCAAATGGAAGCTACATTGGCAATTGGTCCCTTGAACCTTTTCAGATAGGCCTTTACCTCAATTAAAAAAAAAAAAAACGATGGACATCTTGTAATGTGTCAAGGTGATCTGTCACCTTCATTCAAAAATTTTTCCCTTAATGTATAAGCTTAAAAATTTTAGTTTGGAACAGGTTGAATGACTTTTTTATGTACATGTGTGTGCCTTGCAAACTTAGATATCTAACAAATTCTGCAAACTACTATGAAATTACTGTCAGAAAATGTATTTTATTATAATTGCAGTATGAATTTGGGCAATGACAACCCACTCCAGTACTCTCGCCTGGAAAATCCCATGGATGAGAGGAGCCTGGTGGGCTGCGTTTTATGGGGTCGCTAAGAGTGGCCACGACTGAGCGAACCCTTTCCCCTTTCACTTTTCCTTTCAAAGCATTGGGGAAGGAAATGGCAACCCATTCCAGTGTTCTTGCCTGGAGAATCCCAGGGATGGGGGAGCTTGATGTGCTGCCGTCTAATGGGATCGCACAGAGTTGGGGCACGACTGAAGCGACTTAGCAGCAGCAGCAGCAGCATGTACCCTTTGGCCCTTTCCCCAGTAGCTCAGTTGGTAAAGAATTTTCCTGCAATGCAGGAGACCCGGTTTTATTTCCCTGGGTAGGGAAGATTCCCTGGAAAAGGAAATGGCAACCCCCCTCCATAACTGTTGCCCGGAGAATTCCATGGACAAAGGAGCCCTGACAGGCTACAGTCCATGGCATCACAGGTTGGATACAACTGTGTGACTAGCTTTCACTTTCACTTTTTTCACATACCCTATACCATTTTATGTCCCTTGCAAGTACAGTTTCCAAAAATGATTCATTGAATTTTTATATCCCTCTAGATTTTCACTTTTATCACTGTCATCTAAGAAAATATCTACAAACTGTTTTACATCCCAAAGTAAGTTGGTCTTGAGAACATTCAGCATTTACCAGCACAGAACAGTAAAAACTAGTCCGCTTTCATGAGGTTGATGTTTCAATAAGGAAGTTGGACCAAAAAAATTGTGAAATATGTGAGGTCATCAACAAGAGAAATGTGTAAGTTAAACAGTTGCAGTGATCCTCAAATCCAGAGCTGTGGTTTGAGACAGTGCAGTCACTGTTTCTGGAGCTGTCTGGAGAGCCATAGATCAGGGTCTGATAGCTGATGACGTGTAAACTTCTCCTCTCTTCATGGATGATAAAAAACTTTTTGCTGTACCTTTAAAAAATGTGAACATCATATATCCATATATTAGACTCAGTATAACAATACAGGTAGTTTAACTTTTATGTCCTATAAAATTAACTTACCCTATCCCATGTATAGGACATTTATTTATGTGTATATGCAGTGTGTTAAAAAGCAACGACATCACTTTCCAACAGAAGTCCCCTACAGTCAAAGCTATGTTTTTCCAATAGTCATGTTCTAATGTGAGAATTGGACCATAAGGAAGGCTGAGTGCGGAGGAATTGATGCTTTTGAACTGTGGTGCTGGAGAGAAGACTCTTGAGAGTCACTTGGATAGCAAGGCGGACCCAACCGTCCATCCTAAAGGAAATCAGTCCTAAATATTATTGGAAGGACTGATGCTGAAGCTGAAACTTCAATACTTTGGCCACCTGATACTAAGAGCCAACTTACTGGAAAAGACCCTGATGCTGGGAAACAATGAAGGCAAGAGAGAAGGGGTGACAGAGGATGAGATGATTGGATGGCATCACCGATTCAATTGACATGAACTTGGGCAAACTCTGGGAGATGGTTTAGGGACAGGGAGATCTGGCATGCCACAGTCTATGGGATCACAAAGAAATTGGACACAACTGGCCACTGAACAACAGCAATAAAAATATATCCTGCTTCCCAGATGGCTCAGTGGGTAAAAAAAAATTCCACTTGCAAATGCAGGAGAAACAGAAGACCGGATTTGATCCATGCATCAGGAAGATCCCCTGGAGAAAATGCATGGCAACCCACTCTAGATTCTTGCCTGGACAATCCATGGACAGAGGAGACTGGCGGGTTACAGTCCATAGGGTCCCAAAGAGTTGGACGCAACTAAAGCGATCTGAGCACACACATTATCCTGTGTACATGAAAATACAGTTTAAGAGTGACTTTAAAATACCAAAATTAGAATACCTTACTATTGCCATGTTGGAAGGCACTTTTATAGCCCACTACTTAACACTTTATTATTATTATTTTTTTTTAATAAATTTATTTTAGTTGGGGGCTAATTACTTTACAATATTGTAGAGTTTTTGCCACATATCAACATGAATCAGCCATGGGGTTTACACGTTTCCCCATCCTGAACCCCCTCCCACCCCCGGGCCATCCCACCACCCCAGCCCTAGCATCCGTCCCATGCTCGAACATGGAATGGTGGGTCTGCCCCACATATGACAACATACATGTTTCAATGCTGTTGTCCCCCGAACGTCCCACCCTTACCTTCTCCCTCAGAGTCCATAAGACTGTTCTATGCATTGTGTACTTAACACTTTAAAACTTATTTTTTTGTCTCCTTAACACCAAAACACCCCTCATAGAGACACTTAACAGATTCTGAAAGGGAATGAATATGGGAAATTAGTAACAGAAATCACAAGCTTTGTTTGTAAAATTTTATTAAAAAAGAATCATTCTTGTTTAGATTAGGAATTTGGATATAACTAATAAGCCTTTAAAACTTGATCAGTTCGGTTGCTCAGTCATGTCCGACTCTTTGGCAACCCCATGGAAATGCAGAACACCAAGCTTCTTCCATCACCAACTCCCGGGGGATGCTCAAACTCATGTCCATCCAGTCGGGATGCCACCAACCATCTCCCTCCACTTTTTCCCCTCCCCCCCTTTTTTCCC
>JAGTYA010000589.1:0-21600 GCA_024291935.2 Okapia johnstoni | reverse complement strand
GCTGAGGCCTAGGCACAGTGGCCTCCTTCATTGACTTTCTAGGTAGTACTTTCCAGCCCCCTGTGATTTTCAGCCAAAACAGCCAGGCAGGGTCTCTTCCTAAGAGTCATAAAAGGGAGTGAATTTTAGCCCAAGGGAGTGATTTTTTTCCCAGTCAGAAAACAATCTTCCTCAAGAGCTCTCTGCCCTCGTGCAAGAGGTGTTTGTCTGTGAAGAAGACACAACAATGAAGTCTGCTCCCAGGGCCTCAGTTTTTCCCATCAGAACAGACCTAGTCTTCAAGAGCTCTCTGCTACAGAGCACACAAGGGGCAAAGCACTCTGCTATAGTGCCTGTTTTGGGAAAAATCGCTGTGGAGGGTGCCTTCACATTCCAGGGCACTGTTCGAAGCCATTACCTGGTCTTTGGGACGGCTAGGCCACTGTGGCCTCTTTCACTGACTTTCCAGGTATCACTTCCCAGCACCTTGTGATTTTCAGCCAGATGCAGCCTTGCAGGGTCTCTTCCTTAGAGTCAAAAAAGGTAGCACAAGGGACTGCTTATTCCAGTCCTTCCTTGGTGCAAAGAGGTGTTTGGGCTGTGAAGACGCCAGAACAATTGGCTCTGCTTCCCAGGGCCTCAGTTTCCCAGTTGCAGAACAGGACCTAGTCTCCAGAGCTCTCTGCTACAGAGCAGACTAACATGTGGAAAAAAGCGCTGTGGAGGGTGCCTTCACGTTCCAGGGCTCTGTCGAAGACCTTACCTGGGCTTTGGTGCCTAGGCAACTGTGGCCTCTTTCACTAACTTTTCCAGGTATCACTTCCCAGCCCCTTGTGATTTTCAGCCAGAATGTAGGCCTTGCAGGGTATCTTCATTAACGTAAAAATAGGTAGCCAAGGGGATGGCTTATTCAGGTATTCCCTGGTGCAAGAGGTGTTTGGCTTTTGAGACGCCAGAACAATGGCTCTGCTCCCAGGGCCTTCAGTTTCGCAGTCAGAAACAGACTAATTTACAGGCCCTATGATACAGAGCAGACATGTGGAAATGCGCTGTGGAAGAGTTCCCTGACGCTCCCTGCACTTGGGGTTCCTTAACCTGGTGATTGGAGGTCAGGACACTATGGCTCTTTCATGGACATTCCAGGTTTCACTTCCTAGCCCCTTGTGGTTATCAGTCAGATGCAGCCTTGCAGGTTCTCTTCCTTTGAGTCATAAAAAGTTAGCCAAGTGGACTGATTATTCAGTCTTTCCCTGGTGCAAGAGGTGTTGGGCTGTGAAGTCCGCCAGAACAATGGCTCCGATCCCAGGGCCTCAGGTTTCCCTGTCAGGAACAGACCTAGTCTCCAGAGCTCTCTGCTACTGAGCAGACATTGGGAAAGGAGCTCTGAGGGAGGGTTCCTTGAAGCTCCCTGGGCACTGGGGAAGCCCTACCTGGGTGCCGGTTCTCTAGGCACTGTGGCATCCATTTCAACTGGACTTGCCTTGGTATCACTTCCTCGACCCTTGTGATTTTTCAGCCAGATGCAGTCCTTGCAAGGGTCTCTTCCATAGAGTACAAATTATGTTAGCCCAAGGGACTGCTTATTCAGTCTTCCCTGGTGCAAAGAGATGTTTGGCTGTGAAGACACCAGAACAATGGCTCTGCTCCAGGGCGCTCAGTTTCCCAGTCTGATCAGACTAGTATCCCCAGAGCTCTCTGGCTACAGAGCAAGACATGGGAAAGAGCGCTGTGGAGGGAGTGCCTTCAACGTTCCAGGGCACTGTCGATACGCTTACCTGGGTTTTGGAGCATAGGAACTGTGGCCTCTTTCACTGGACATTTCAAGGTATCAATTCCCAGCCCCTTGTGATTTTTCAGCCAGATGCAGCCATGCAGGGTCTCTTCCTTAGAGTCAAAAAAAGGTATCCCCAATTGACTGCTTTATTCAGGCTTCCTGGGTGCCAAGAGAGGTTTTGGGCTGTGAAGACGCCAGTACCCAATGGCTCTGCTCCCAAGGCCTCAGTTTCCCAGTCAGAGACAGACCTAGTCTCCCAGAGCTCTCTGCTACAGAGCAGACATGGGGGAAATAGAGCTGAGGATGGTTTCCCTGAGGCTCCACTGCCTTGGGGAAGCCTTATCTGTGCTTTGGAGGCCTAGGCACTGTGGCCTACTTTCAATTGACATTTACAGGTATCACTTCCCTTCCCTTGTGATTTTCAGCCCAGAAGCATCCTTGCAGGGGTCTCTTCCTTAGAGTAAAAAAAGGTAGCCCAAGTGATGCGTATTCATTCTGTCCCTGGTGAAAGCGGTGTTTGGCTGTGAAGGACGCCAGAACATTGGCTCTCCTTCCCAGGGCTTCAGTTTCCCACTCTGAACTGACCTAGTTCCAGAGCACTCTGCTACAGAAGCAGACATGGCGATATAGCTCTGAGGGAGGGTTCCTTGAAGCTCCCTGCCTTTGGGGAGAGCCCAACCCGGGTTGCTGGGGCCTAGGCTCTTTGGCGTCTTTCAATGAATTGCCAGGCATCACTTACCAGCCCCTTGTGATTCTCAAAAAAAAGGGGGCCCCAGATGCACGCCTTGCAGCGGTCTCCTTCCATAGAGTCAATAAGGTTAGCCAAGGGGGACTGATTATTCGGTCTTCCCTGGTGCATGAGGTGTTTGGATGTGAAGACGCCAGTACAATGGCTCTGCCTTCCCAGGGCCTCCGTTTTCCAGTCAGAACAGACATATGTATCCAAAGCTCTATGCTACTGCGCAGACATGGGGAATAAAGCGCTCAGGAGGGTGCCTTTCACGTTCCAGAAACAGTGACTGAAGCCTTATCTGGGCTTTGTATCCTAGGCACTGTTGCCTATTTCACTGAAACATTCCAGGTAACACTTCCCAGCCCCTTGTGATTTTCAGCCAGATGCAGCCTTGCAGGGTCTCTTCCTTAGGAGTCAAAAAAGGTAGCCCAAGGGTCTGCTTTATATGTCTTCCCTGGTGCAAGAGGTGTTTGGCTGTGAAGACGGCAGCCCAATGGCTCTGCTTTCCCCCCCCAGGGGCTCAGTTTCCCAGTCCAAAAAAACAGACCTAGTATCCAGAGCTCTCTGATACAGAAGCAGATTATGGGGAAATAGCTCTGAGGAGGGTTGCCTTGAGGCTTCAGGCCACTGGGGAAGCCCTATCCGTGCTGAGGGGCCTAGGGCAATGTGGCCTCTTTCACTTTACTTTCCAGGTATCACTTCCCTGCCCCTTGTGATTTTCCCCAGCCAGATGCAGACCTTGCAGGGTCTCTTCCTTAGAGTCAAAAAGGGTAGCCCAAGGGACTGCTTATTCAGTCTTCCCTGGTGGAAGAGGTGTTTGGCTGTGAAGACGCCAGAACAATGCTTCTGATCCAAGGGCTTCAGTTTCCCAGGCTGGAACAGACTTGGTCTACAGAGCTCTTCTGCTACCTGGCAGACATGGGGAAATCGCTCTGAGCAGGGTTCCTTAAGGCTCCCTGCTCTTGGGGAAAGCTACCCGGGTGCTGGTTCCTAGGCACTGTGGACTCTTTCAATGGACTTTCAAGAAAGTATCTCTTCCCATACCCGCTTGTGAGTTTAAGGCAAGATTCAGCCTTGCAGGTTCTTTTCCCAAGAGTCAAAAAAAGGTGGCCCAAGGGACTGCGTTATCAGTCTTCACTGGTGCAAGAGGTGTTTTGGATGTGAAGACGACAGATCAATGGCTCCGCTGCCAGGGCCTCAGTTTTCCCAGTTTAAGAACAGACCTAGTATCAGTGCTTCTGTGCTACAGTGCAGACATGGGGAAATAGCGCTCTGAGGGAGGGTGCCTTCACGTGCCTGGGCACTGTCGAAGGCCTTACATGGCTTTGGAGCCTAGGCAATGTTGGCTCTTTCACTGACATTCCAGGTATCACTTCCCAGGGCCTTGAGATTTTCAGACAGATGCAGCTTCGGCAGAGTTATGTTCCTTAGAGTCAAAAAAAGGTCAAGCCCAAGGGAACTGGTTCTTCAGGCTTCCCCTGTGGCAAGAGGTTTTTGGCTGTTGAAGACGCCAGAACAATGGCTCTGCTCCCAGGGCCTCAGTTTCCCAGTCAGAACAGACCTAGTCTCCAGAGCTCTCTGCTACAGAGCAGACATGGGGAAAAAGCTCTGTGGAGGGTGCCTTCACGTTCCCTGGGCACTGGGGAAGCCCTACCTGGGCTTTGGAGCCTAGGCACTGTGGCCTCTTTCACTGACTTTCCAGGTATCACTTCCCAGCCCCTTGTGATTTTCAGCCAGATGCAGCCTTGCAGGGTCTCTTCCTTAGAGTCAAAAAAGGTAGCCCCAGGGACTGCTTATTCAGTCTTCCCTGGTGCAAGAGGTGTTTGGCTGTGAAGACGCCAGAACAATGGCTCTGCTCCCAGGGCCTCAGTTTCCCAGTCAGAACAGACCTAGTCTCCAGAGCTCTCTGCTACAGAGCAGACATGGGGAAAAAGCTCTGTGGAGGGTGCCTTCACGTTCCAGGCACTGTCGAAGCCTTACCTGGGGGCTTTGGAGCCTAGGCACTGTGTGGCCTCTTTCACTGACTTTCCAGGTATCACTTCCCAGCCCCTTGTGATTTTCAGCCAGATGCAGCCTTGCAGGGTCTCTTCCTTAGAGTCAAAAAAGGTAGCCCAAGGGACTGCTTATTCAGTCTTCCCTGGTGCAAGAGGTGTTTGGCTGTGAAGACGCCAGAACAATGGCTCTGCTCCCAGGGCCTCAGTTTCCCAGTCAGAACAGACCTAGTCTCCAGAGCTCTCTGCTACAGAGCAGACATGGGGAAAAAGCTCTGAGGAGGGTGCCTTCACGTTCCCCTGGCACTGTCGAAGCCTTACCTGGGCTTTGGAGCCTAGGCACTGTGGCCTCTTTCACTGACTTTCCAGGTATCACTTCCCAGCCCCTTGTGATTTTCAGCCAGATGCAGCCTTGCAGGGTCTCTTCCTTAGAGTCAAAAAAGGTAGCCCAAGGGACTGCTTATTCAGTCTTCCCTGGTGCAAGAGGTGTTTGGCTGTGAAGACGCCAGAACAATGGCTCTGCTCCCAGGGCCTCAGTTTCCCAGTCAGAACAGACCTAGTCTCCAGAGCTCTCTGCTACAGAGCAGACATGGGGAAAAGCTCTGTGGAGGGTTCCTTCACGTTCCAGGGCACTGTCGAAAGCCTTACCTGGGCTTTGGAGCCTAGGCACTGTGGCCTCTTTCACTGACTTTCCAGGTATCACTTCCCAGCCCCTTGTGATTTTCAGCCAGATGCAGCCTTGCAGGGTCTCTTCCTTAGAGTCAAAAAAGGTAGCCCAAGGGACTGCTTATTCAGTCAGTCTTCCTGGTGCAAGAGGTGTTTGGCTGTGAAGACGCCAGAACAATGGCTCTGCTCCCAGGGCCTCAGTTTCCCAGTCAGAACAGACCTAGTCTCCAGAGCTCTCTGCTACAGAGCAGACATGGGGAAAAAGCTCTGTGGAGGGTGCCTTCACGTTCCCTGGGCACTGTCGAAGCCTTACCTGGGCTTTGCTGGGGCCTAGGCACTGTGGCCTCTTTCACTGACTTTCCAGGTATCACTTCCCAGCCCCTTGTGATTTTCAGCCAGATGCAGCCTTGCAGGGTCTCTTCCTTAGAGTCAAAAAAGGTAGCCCAAGGGACTGCTTATTCAGTCTTCCCTGGTGCAAGAGGTGTTTGGCTGTGAAGACGCCAGAACAATGGCTCTGCTCCCAGGGCCTCAGTTTCCCAGTCAGAACAGACCTAGTCTCCAGAGCTCTCTGCTACAGAGCAGACATGGGGAAAAAGCTCTGTGGAGAGGTGCCTTCACGTTCCAGGGCACTGTCGAAGCCCTACCTGGGCTTTGGGGCCTAGGCACTGTGGCCTCTTTCACTGACTTTCCAGGTATCACTTCCCAGCCCCTTGTGATTTTCAGCCAGATGCAGCCTTGCAGGGTCTCTTCCTTAGAGTCAAAAAAGGTAGCCCAAGGACTGCTTATTCAGTCTTCCCTGGTGCAAGAGGTGTTTGGCTGTGAAGACGCCAGAACAATGGCTCTGCTCCCAGGGCCTCAGTTTCCCAGTCAGAACAGACCTAGTCTCCAGAGCTCTCTGCTACAGAGCAGACATGGGGAAAAAAGCTCTGTGGAGGGTTCCTTCACGTTCCAGGGCACTGGTCGAAGCCTTACCCCTGGCTTTGGGGCCTAGGCACTGTGGCCTCTTTCACTGACTTTCCAGGTATCACTTCCCAGCCCCTTGTGATTTTCAGCCAGATGCAGCCTTGCAGGGTCTCTTCCTTAGAGTCAAAAAAGGTAGCCCAAGGGACTGCTTATTCAGTCTTCCCTGGTGCAAGAGGTGTTTGGCTGTGAAGACGCCAGAACAATGGCTCTGCTCCCAGGGCCTCAGTTTCCCAGTCAGAACAGACCTAGTCTCCAGAGCTCTCTGCTACAGAGCAGACATGGGGAAAAAGCTCTGTGGAGGGTGCCTTCACGTTCCAGGGCACTGGGGAAGCCTTACCTGGGCTTTGGAGCCTAGGCACTGTGGCCTCTTTCACTGACTTTCCAGGTATCACTTCCCAGCCCCTTGTGATTTTCAGCCAGATGCAGCCTTGCAGGGTCTCTTCCTTAGAGTCAAAAAAGGTAGCCCAAGGGACTGCTTATTCAGTCTTCCCTGGTGCAAGAGGTGTTTGGCTGTGAAGACGCCAGAACAATGGCTCTGCTCCCAGGGCCTCAGTTTCCCAGTCAGAACAGACCTAGTCTCCAGAGCTCTCTGCTACAGAGCAGACATGGGGAAAAAGCGCTCTGAGGGGTGCCTTCACGTTCCAGGGCACTGTCGGAAGCCTTACCTGGGCTTTGGGCCCTAGGCACTGTGGCCTCTTTCACTGACTTTCCAGGTATCACTTCCCAGCCCCTTGTGATTTTCAGCCAGATGCAGCCTTGCAGGGTCTCTTCCTTAGAGAGTCAAAAAAGGTAGCCCAAGGGACTGCTTATTCAGTCTTCCCCTGGTGCAAGAGGTGTTTGGCTGTGAAGACGCCAGAACAATGGCTCTGCTCCCAGGGCCTCAGTTTCCCAGTCAGAACAGACCTAGTCTCCAGAGCTCTCTGCTACAGAGCAGACATGGGGAAAAAGCTCTGAGGAGGGTTCCTTCACGCTCCCTGGCCTTGTCGAAGCCCTACCCGGGGCTTTGGGCCTAGGCACTGTGGCCTCTTTCACTGACTTTCCAGGTATCACTTCCCAGCCCCTTGTGATTTTTTCAGCCAGATGCAGCCTTGCAGGGTCTCTTCCTTAGAGTCAAAAAAGGTAGCCCAAGGGACTGCTTATTCAGTCTTCCCTGGTGCAAGAGTGTTTGGCTGTGAAGACGCCAGAACAATGGCTCTGCTCCCAGGGCCTCAGTTTCCCAGTCAGAACAGACCTAGTCTCCAGAGCTCTCTGCTACAGAGCAGACATGGGGAAAAAAGCTCTGTGGAGGGTTCCTTCACGTTCCCTGGCACTGTCGAAGCCTTACCCGGGCTTTGGAGCCTAGGCACTGTGGCCTCTTTCACTGACTTTCCAGGTATCACTTCCCAGCCCCTTGTGATTTTCAGCCAGATGCAGCCTTGCAGGGTCTCTTCCTTAGAGTCAAAAAAGGTAGCCCAAGGGACTGCTTATTCAGTCTTCCCTGGTGCAAGAGGTGTTTGGCTGTGAAGACGCCAGAAACAATGGCTCTGCTCCCAGGGCCTCAGTTTCCCAGTCAGAACAGACCTAGTCTCCAGAGCTCTCTGCTACAGAGCAGACATGGGGAAAAGCGCTGAGGAGGGTTGCCTTCACGTTCCAGGGCACTGTCGAAGCCTTACCTGGGCTTTGGAGCCTAGGCACTGTGGCCTCTTTCACTGACTTTCCAGGTATCACTTCCCAGCCCCTTGTGATTTTCAGCCAGATGCAGCCTTGCAGGGTCTCTTCCTTAGAGTCAAAAAAGGTAGCCCAAGGGACTGCTTATTCAGTCTTCCCTGGTGCAAGAGGTGTTTGGCTGTGAAGACGCCAGAACAATGGCTCTGCTCCCAGGGCCTCAGTTTCCCAGTCAGAACAGACCTAGTCTCCAGAGCTCTCTGCTACAGAGCAGACATGGGGAAAAAGCTCTGAGGAGGGTGCCTTCACGTTCCAGGGCCTTGTCGAAGCCCTACCCGGGCTTTGGAGCCTAGGCACTGTGGCCTCTTTTTCACTGACTTTCCAGGTATCACTTCCCAGCCCCTTGTGATTTTCAGCCAGATGCAGCCTTGCAGGGTCTCTTCCTTAGAGTCAAAAAAGGTAGCCCAAGGGACTGCTTATTCAGTCAGTTCCCTGGTGCAAGAGGTGTTTGGCTGTGAAGACGCCAGAACAATGGCTCTGCTCCCAGGGCCTCAGTTTCCCAGTCAGAACAGACCTAGTCTCCAGAGCTCTCTGCTACAGAGCAGACATGGGGAAAAAAAGCGCTGTGGAGGGTGCCTTCACGTTCCCTGGCACTGTCGAAGCCTTACCTGGGCTTTGGAGCCTAGGCACTGTGGCCTCTTTCACTGACTTTCCAGGTATCACTTCCCAGCCCCTTGTGATTTTCAGCCAGATGCAGCCTTGCAGGGTCTCTTCCTTAGAGTCAAAAAAGGTAGCCCAAGGGACTGCTTATTCAGTCTTCCCTGGTGCAAGAGGTGTTTGGCTGTGAAGACGCCAGAACAATGGCTCTGCTCCCAGGGCCTCAGTTTCCCAGTCAGAACAGACCTAGTCTCCAGAGCTCTCTGCTACAGAGCAGACATGGGGAAAAAGCGCTCTGTGGAGGGTGCCTTCACGTTCCAGGGCACTGTCGAAGCCCTACCTGGGCTTTGGGGCCTAGGCACTGTGGCCTCTTTCACTGACTTTCCAGGTATCACTTCCCAGCCCCTTGTGATTTTCAGCCAGATGCAGCCTTGCAGGGTCTCTTCCTTAGAGTCAAAAAAGGTAGCCCAAGGGACTGCTTATTCAGTCTTCCCTGGTGCAAGAGGTGTTTGGCTGTGAAGACGCCAGAACAATGGCTCTGCTCCCAGGGCCTCAGTTTCCCAGTCAGAACAGACCTAGTCTCCAGAGCTCTCTGCTACAGAGCAGACATGGGGAAAAAAGCTCTGAGGAAGTGTGCCTTCACGTTCCAGGGCCCTGTCGAAGCCTTACCTTGGGCTTTGGAGCCTAGGCACTCGTCGGCCCTCTTCTCACTGACTTTCCATAGTATACACTTCCCAGCCCCTTGTGATCATTCAGCCAGATGCACATGCCGTTGCAGGGTCTCTTCCTTAGAAGTCAAAAAAGGTAAGCCCAAGGGACTGGCTTATTCAGTACTTCCTGGTGCAAGAGGTGTTTTTGGCTGTGAAGACGCCAGAACAATGGCTCTGCTACCCAGGGCCTTCAGTTAACCAAGTCAGAACACAACTTATTCTCCAGACGCTCTCTGCTCACAGAACAGACATGTGGAAATAGCTCTGTGGACGTGTGTGCCTCAGGGCTCACAATGCCACTGCGTCAAAGCCTTACAGGGTGCATGGATCCTATGTGCACTGCGTGGCCTCACTTTTCACTTACCTTCCCAGGTATCACTACTCCCAGCCCCCTGTGATTTAACTCAGCCAGATACAATCCTCTATCAGCGTCTCTTACCTCGAGTCCAAAATTAAGGTAGCCCAAGCGAACTGCTTAAATTCAGTCATTCACCTGGTCACAACAAAAGAGGTGTATTGCGCTGCATGAAGGGACGCAGAAAACTAATGGCTCTGCATCCCAGGGCCTCAGTTTCCACAGTCCTCACGAATCTACACTAGTCTACCTAGAGTTCTCTGCTACTGAGCAGACATGGTGAAATAAAGCTCTGAGGAGGGTGCTTCATGCACCCCGGCACTTGGGGAAGCCCTAACCACAAGGTGCTTGGGCAGCCTAGGCACATGTGGGCTCTCAAACTGACTTTCCAGGTATCTATGATCCCAGGCCCTCTTGTGACTTTTACAGCCATATGCAGCCTTGCAGGGATCCTCTTCCTTAGAGTCAAAAAAGGTAGGCCCAAGGGACTGCTTATTCAGTCTTTCCCTGGTGCAACGAGGTGTTTGGCTGTGAAGACGCCAGAACATGGCTCAGGCTCCCAGGTCCTCAGTTTCCCAGTCAGAACATACTCGTAGATCTCCAGAGCTCCTCTGCTAAACAGAGCTAGACATGGGGAAAAAGCTCTGAGGAAAAAATAGGTTCCTTAGTGGCTCCCTGCCTTGGGGAAGCCCTACACGTGTGCTGGGGCCTAGGCACTGGTTGCCCTCTTTCAATGACTTTCCAGGTATCACTTACCCACCCCTTGGTGATAATTCAAGCCATATGCAAGCACTTGCAGGGTCCTCTTCCTTCTAGTCAAACAAAAAGCGTAGCCCAAGGGACTGCTGTTATTTCAATCTTACTCCCTGTGCAAAGAGGTGTTTGGCTGTGAAGACGCCCTGAAACAATGGCCTCTGCTCCCAGGGCCTCGGGTCAGTTTCCGTTTCACCAGTCAGAACAGTCCTAGTCTCCAGAGCTCTCTGCAACAGAGCAGGACATGGGGAATTACTCAGATTAGGAGGGTGCCTTGAGTCTCCCAGAAACTGTCGATGCCCTAGCACTCGGGGCAGGGAGCATAGGCATGGGCCTCTTTCACTGACTTTCACAGGTAATCACTTCCCATCCCCTTGTGATTTTCCAGCCGATGATGCAGCTTTGCAGGGTCTCTTCCTTAGAGGCAAAAAATGTTAGCCCATAGGGACTTGGGCTCAATCAGTCTTCTTCCTGGTGCAAAGAGGTGTTTGGCTGTGAAGACGCCAGAACAATGGCTCTGCTCCCAGGGCCTCAGTTTCCCAGTCAGAACAGACCTAGTCACCAGAGCTCTCTGCTACAGAGCAGACATGGGGAAATAGGCTCATGAGGGAGGGTTCCTTGAAGTCCAGGCCAATGGGGGAGCCCTACCCGGGGTGTTGGGGCCTAGGCTCTGTGGCCATCTTTTTCCACTGACTTTCCCAGTTTCACTCTCCCAGCCCCCTTGTGATTTTCAGCGCAGATGCAGCAGCTGTGCAGGCTCTCTTCCTTAGAGTCAAAAAAAGGTAGTCCCAATGGACTGCTTATTCAGTCTTCCCTGGTGCACAAGAGGTGTTTTGGCACGTGAAGACGCCAGAACCAATGAAGTCTGCTCCGCTAGGGCCATCAGTTTTCCCAGTCAGAACACAACCCATAGTCTCCAGAGGCTCTCTGCTACAGAGCAGACATGGGGAAAAAATCAAGCTCATCTGGAGTAGGGTTCCTTTGACGCTTCCAGCCTACTGTCACCAGAAGCCTTACCCGGGCTTTGGAGCCTAGGCACTGTGGCCATCTTTCACTGACTTTCCAGGTTGATCACTATCCCAGCCCCTTGTGATTTTCAGCCAGATGCAGCCTTGCAGGGTCTCTTCCTTAGAGTAAAAAAAGGTAGCCCAAGGGACTGCTTATTCATCTTCCCTGGTGCAAGAGGTGTTTGGCTGTGATGGACGCCAGAACAAATGGCTCTGCTATCCCAGGGCCAATCAGTTTTCCCAGTCCAGAACAGACCTAGTCTCCAGAGCTCTCTGACTACAGAAAGCAGACAGTGGGGAAATAGCGCTGTGGAGGGTTCCCTTCAAGTTCCAGTGCTCTGTCGAAGCCTTACCCGGGGCTTTTGGAGCCTAGGCACTGTGGCCTCTTTTCACTGACTTTCCAGGTATCACTTCCCAGCCCCTTTGTGATTTTTCTCAGCCAGAATGCAGCCTTGCAGGGTCTCTTCCTATAGAGTCAAAAAAGGTAGCCCAAGGGACTGCTTTATTCAGTCTTCCCCTGGTGCAAGAGGTGTTTGGTGCTGTGAAGACGCCAGAACAATGGCACAGCTTCTCCCAGGGCCTCAGTTTCCCCAGTCAGAACAGACCTAGTCTCCAGAGCTCTCTGCTACAGAGCCAGACATGGGAAAATAGCGCTGTGGAGGGTGCCTTCACGTTCCATGGGCACTGTCGAAGCCATACCTGGGCTTTGGAGCCTAGGCACTGTGGCCTCTTTCACTGACTTCTCCAGGTATCACTTCCCAGCCCCTTGTGATTTTCAGCCAGATGCAGCCTTGCAGGGTCTCTTCCTTAGAGTCAAAAAAGGTAGCCCAAGGGACTGCTTATTCAGTCTTCCCCTGGTGCAGAGAGGTGTTTGGCTGTGAAGACGGTCCAGAACAATGGCTCTGCTCCCAGGGCCCTCAGTTTCCCAGTCAGAACAGACCTAGTCTCCAGAGCTGCTCTGCTACAGAGCAGACATGGGGAAATAGCTCTGAGGAGGGTTCCTTGAGGCTCCACTGCCTTGGGGAAGCCCTTACCCGGGTGCTGGGGCCTAGGCACTGTGGGCCTCTTTCACTGACTTTCCAGGTATCACTTCCCAGCCCCTTGTGATTTTCAGCCAGATGCAGCCTTGCAGGGTCTCTTCCCTTAGAGTCAAAAAAAGGTAGCCCAAGGGACTGCTTATTCAGTCTTCCCCTGGTGCAAGAGGTGTTTGGCTGTGAAGACGCCAGAACAATGGCTCTGCTCCCAGGGCCTCAGTTTCCCAGTCAGAACAGACCTAGTCTCCAGAGCTCTCTGCTACAGAGCAGACATGGGGAAATAGCGCTGAGGAGGGTGCCTTGAGGCTCCCAGCCTTGGGGAAGCCCTACCCGGGGCTGGGAGCCTAGGCACTGTGGGCCTCTTTCACTGACTTTCCAGGTATCACTTCCCAGCCCCTTGTGATTTTCAGCCAGATGCAGCCTTGCAGGGTCTCTTCCTTAGAGTCAAAAAAGGTAGCCCAAGGGACTGCTTATTCAGTCTTCCCTGGTGCAAGAGGTGTTTGGCTGTGAAGACGCCAGAACAATGGCTCTGCTCCCAGGGGCCTCAGTTTCCCAGTCAGAACAGACCTAGTCTCCAGAGCTCTCTGCTACAGAGCAGACATGGGGAAAAAGCGCTGTGGAGGAGGGTGCCTTCACGTTCCAGGGCCACTGTCGAAGCCTTACCTGGGCTTTGGAGCCTAGGCACTGTGGCCTCTTTCACTGACTTTCCAGGTATCACTTCCCAGCCCCTTGTGATTTTCAGCCAGATGCAGCCTTGCAGGGTCTCTTCCTTAGAGTCAAAAAAGGTAGCCCAAGGGACTGCTTATTCAGTCTTCCCTGGTGCAAGAGGTGTTTGGCTGTGAAGACGCCAGAACAATGGCTCTGCTCCCAGGGCCTCAGTTTCCCAGTCAGAACAGACCTAGTCTCCAGAGCTCTCTGCTACAGAGCAGACATGGGGAAAAAGCTCTGTGGAGGGTGGCTTCACGCTCCAGGGCACTTGTCGAAGCCCTACCTGGGCTTTGGGGCCTAGGCACTGTGGCCTCTTTCACTGACTTTCCAGGTATCACTTCCCAGCCCCTTGTGATTTTCAGCCAGATGCAGCCTTGCAGGGTCTCTTCCTTAGAGTCAAAAAAGGTAGCCCAAGGGACTGCTTATTCAGTCTTCCCTGGTGCAAGAGGTGTTTGGCTGTGAAGACGCCAGAACAATGGCTCTGCTCCCAGGGTCTCAGTTTCCCAGTCAGCACAGACCTAGTCTCCAGAGCAAGAGGTTTTTGGCTGTGAAGATGAAAGAACAATGGCTCTGCTCCCAGGGCCTCAGTTTCCCAATCAAAACAGACCTTGTCTCCAGAGCTCTCTGCTACAGAGCAGACATGGGGAAATAGCTCTGAGGAGTGTTCCTTGAGGCTCCCTGCCTTGGGGAAGCCCTACACGGGTGCTGGGGCCTAGGCACTGTGGCCTCTTTCACTGACTTTCCAGGTATCACTACCCAGCCCCTTGTGATTTTCAGCCAGATGCAGCCTTGCAGGGTCTCTTCCTTAGAGTCAAAAAAGGTAGACCAAGGGACTGCTTATTCAGTCTTCCCTGGTGCAAGAGGTGTTTGGCTGTGAAGACGCCAGAACAATGGCTCTGCTCCCAGGGCCTCAGTTTCCCAGTCAGAACAGACCTAGTCTCCAGAGCTCTCTGCTACAGAGCAGACATGTGGAAAAAGCGCTGTGGAGGGTGCCTTCACGTTGCAGGGCACTGTCGAAGCCTTACCTGGGCTTTGGAGTCTAGGCACTGTGGCCTCTTTCACTGACTTTCCAGGTATCACTTCCCAGCCCCTTGTGATTTTCAGCCAGATGCAGCCTTGCAGGGTCTCTTCCTTAGAGTCAAAAAAGGTAGCCCAAGGGACTGCTTATTCAGTCTTCCCTGGTGCAAGAGGTGTTTGGCTCTGAAGATGCCAGAACAATGGCTCTGCTCCCAGGGCCTCAGTTTCCCAGTCAGAACAGTCCTAGTCTCCAGAGCTCTCTGCTACAGAGCAGACATGGGGAAATAGCTCTGAGGAGGGTTCCTTGAGGCTCCTTGCCTTGGGGAAGCCCTACCCGGGTGCTCGGGACTAGGCACTGTGGCCTCTTTCACTGACTTTCCAGGTATCACTTCCCAGCCCCTTGTGATTTTCAGCCAGATGCAGCCTTGCAGGATCTCTTCCTTAGAGTCAAAAAAGGTAGCCCAAGGGACTGCTTATTCAGTCTTACCGGTGCAAGAGGTGTTTTGGGCTGTGAAGACGCCAGAACAATGGCTCTGCTCCCAGGGCCTCAGTTTCCCAGTCAGAACAGACCTAGTCTCCAGAGCTCTCTGCTACAGAGCAGACATGGGGAAAAAGCGCTGTGGAGGGTGCCTTCACGTTCCCTGGGCACTGTCGAAGCCTTACCTGGGCTTTGGAGCCTAGGCACTGTGGCCTCTTTCACTGACTTTCCAGGTATCACTTCCCAGCCCCTTGTGATTTTCAGCCAGATGCAGCCTTGCAGGGTCTCTTCCTTAGAGTCAAAAAAGGTAGCCCAAGGGACTGCTTATTCAGTCTTCCCTGGTGCAAGAGGTGTTTGGCTGTGAAGACGCCAGAACAATGGCTCTGCTCCCAGGGCCTCAGTTTCCCAGTCAGAACAGACCTAGTCTCCAGAGCTCTCTGCTACAGAGCAGACATGGGGAAAAAGCGCTCTGGAGGGTGCCTTCACGTTCCCTGGGCACTGTCGAAGCCCTACCCGGGGCTTTGGAGCCTAGGCACTGTGGCCTCTTTCACTGACTTTCCAGGTATCACTTCCCAGCCCCTTGTGATTTTCAGCCAGATGCAGCCTTGCAGGGTCTCTTCCTTAGAGTCAAAAAAGGTAGCCCAAGGGACTGCTTATTCAGTCTTCCCTGGTGCAAGAGGTGTTTGGCTGTGAAGATGCCAGAACAATGGCTCTGCTCCCAGGGCCTCAGTTTCCCAGTCAGAACAGACCTAGTCTCCAGAGCTCTCTGCTACAGAGCAGACATGGGGAAATAGCTCTGAGGAGGGTTCCTTGAGGCTCCCTGCCTTGTCGAAGCCCTACCCGGGTGCTGGGGCCTAGGCACTGTGGCCTCTTTCACTGACTTTCCAGGTATCACTTCCCAGCCCCTTGTGATTTTCAGCCAGATGCAGCCTTGCAGGGTCTCTTCCTTAGAGTCAAAAAAAAGGTAGCCCAAGGGACTGCTTATTCAGTCTTCCCTGGTGCAAGAGGTGTTTGGCTGTGAAGACGCCAGAACAATGGCTCTGCTCCCAGGGCCTCAGTTTCCCAGTCAGAACAGACCTAGTCTCCAGAGCTCTCTGCTACAGAGCAGACATGGGGAAAAAGCGCTCTGAGGAGGGTGCCTTCACGTTCCAGGGCACTGTCGAAGCCTTACCTGGGCTTTGGAGCCTAGGCACTGTGGCCTCTTTCACTGACTTTCCAGGTATCACTTCCCAGCCCCTTGTGATTTTCAGCCAGATGCAGCCTTGCAGGGTCTCTTCCTTAGAGTCAAAAAAAGGTAGCCCAAGGGACTGCTTATTCAGTCTTCCCTGGTGCAAGAGGTGTTTGGCTGTGAAGACGCCAGAACAATGGCTCTGCTCCCAAGGCCTCAGTTTCCCAGTCAGAACAGACCTAGTCTCCAGAGCTCTCTGCTACAGAGCAGACATGGGGAAAAAGCGCTGTGGAGGGTGCCTTCACGTTCCCAGGGCACTGTCGAAGCCTACCCGGGCTTTGGGAGCCTAGGCACTGTGGCCTCTTTCACTGACTTTCCAGGTATCACTTCCCAGCCCCTTGTGATTTTCAGCCAGATGCAGCCTTGCAGGGTCTCTTCCTTAGAGTCAAAAAAGGTAGCCCAAGGGACTGCTTATTCAGTCTTCCCTGGTGCAAGAGGTGTTTGGCTGTGAAGACGCCAGAACAATGGCTCTGCTCCCAGGGCCTCAGTTTCCCAGTCAGAACAGACCTAGTCTCCAGAGCTCTCTGCTACAGAGCAGACATGGGGAAATAGCTCTGAGGAGGGTGCCTTTACGTTCCAGGGCACTGTCGAAGCCTTACCTGGGCTTTGGAGCCTAGGCACTGTGGCCTCTTTCACTGACTTTCCAGGTATCACTTCCCAGCCCCTTGTGATTTTCAGCCAGATGCAGCCTTGCAGGGTCTCTTCCTTAGAGTCAAAAAAGGTAGCCCAAGGGACTGCTTATTCAGTCTTCCCTGGTGCAAGAGGTGTTTGGCTGTGAAGACGCCAGAACAATGGCTCTGCTCCCAGGGCCTCAGTTTCCCAGTCAGAACAGACCTAGTCTCCAGAGCTCTCTGCTACAGAGCAGACATGGGGAAATAGCTCTGAGGAGGGTTCCTTGAGGCTCCCTGCCTTGGGGAAGCCCTACCCGGGTGCTGGGGCCTAGGCACTGTGGCCTCTTTCACTGACTTTCCAGGTATCACTTCCCAGCCCCTTGTGATTTTCAGCCAGATGCAGCCTTGCAGGGTCTCTTCCTTAGAGTCAAAAAAGGTAGCCCAAGGGACTGCTTATTCAGTCTTCCCTGGTGCAAGAGGTGTTTGGCTGTGAAGACGCCAGAACAATGGCTCTGCTCCCAGGGCCTCAGTTTCCCAGTCAGAACAGACCTAGTCTCCAGAGCTCTCTGCTACAGAGCAGACATGGGGAAAAAGCTCTGAGGAGGGTGCCTTCACGTTCCCAGGCACTGTCGAAGCCTTACCTGGGCTTTGGAGCCTAGGCACTGTGGCCTCTTTCACTGACTTTCCAGGTATCACTTCCCAGCCCCTTGTGATTTTCAGCCAGATGCAGCCTTGCAGGGTCTCTTCCTTAGAGTCAAAAAAGGTAGCCCAAGGGACTGCTTATTCAGTCTTCCCTGGTGCAAGAGGTGTTTGGCTGTGAAGACGCCAGAACAATGGCTCTGCTCCCAGGGCCTCAGTTTCCCAGTCAGAACAGACCTAGTCTCCAGAGCTCTCTGCTACAGAGCAGACATGGGGAAATAGCTCTGAGGAGGGTGCCTTCACGTTCCAGGGCACTGTCGAAGCCTTACCTGGGCTTTGGAGCCTAGGCACTGTGGCCTCTTTCACTGACTTTCCAGGTATCACTTCCCAGCCCCTTGTGATTTTCAGCCAGATGCAGCCTTGCAGGGTCTCTTCCTTAGAGTCAAAAAAGTTAGCCCAAGGGACTGCTTATTCAGTCTTCCCTGGTGCAAGAGGTGTTTGGCTGTGAAGACGCCAGAACAATGGCTCTGCTCCCAGGGCCTCAGTTTCCCAGTCAGAACAGACCTAGTCTCCAGAGCTCTCTGCTACAGAGCAGACATGGGGAAAAAGCGCTGTGGAGGGTGCCTTCACGTTCCAGGGCACTGTCGAAGCCTTACCTGGGCTTTGGAGCCTAGGCACTGTGGCCTCTTTCACTGACTTTCCAGGTATCACTTCCCAGCCCCTTGTGATTTTCAGCCAGATGCAGCCTTGCAGGGTCTCTTCCTTAGAGTCAAAAAAGGTAGCCCAAGGGACTGCTTATTCAGTCTTCCCTGGTGCAAGAGGTGTTTGGCTGTGAAGACGCCAGAACAATGGCTCTGCTCCCAGGGCCTCAGTTTCCCAGTCAGAACAGACCTAGTCTCCAGAGCTCTCTGCTACAGAGCAGACATGGGGAAAAAGCGCTGTGGAGGGTGCCTTCACGTTCCCTGGGCACTGTCGAAGCCTTACCTGGGCTTTGGAGCCTAGGCACTGTGGCCTCTTTCACTGACTTTCCAGGTATCACTTCCCAGCCCCTTGTGATTTTCAGCCAGATGCAGCCTTGCAGGGTCTCTTCCTTAGAGTCAAAAAAGGTAGCCCAAGGGACTGCTTATTCAGTCTTCCCTGGTGCAAGAGGTGTTTGGCTGTGAAGACGCCAGAACAATGGCTCTGCTCCCAGGGCCTCAGTTTCCCAGTCAGAACAGACCTAGTCTCCAGAGCTCTCTGCTACAGAGCAGACATGGGGAAATAGCTCTGAGGAGGTTGCCTTCACGTTCCAGGACACTGTCGAAGCCTTACCTGGGTTTGGAGCCTAGGCACTGTGGCCTCTTTCACTGACTTTCCAGGTATCACTTCCCAGCCCCTTGTGATTTTCAGCCAGATGCGGCCTTGCAGGGTCTCTTCCTTAGAGTCAAAAAAGGTAGCCCAAGGGACTGCTTATTCAGTCTTCCCTGGTGCAAGAGTGTTTTTGCTGTGAAGACGCCAGAACAATGGCTCTGCTCCCAGGGCCTCAGTTTCCCAGTCAGAACAGACCTAGTCTCCAGAGCTCTCTGCTACAGAGCAGACATGGGGAAATAGCTCTGAGGAAAACGTTCCAGAGCACTGTCGAAGCCTAGGCACTGTGGCCTCTTTCACTGACTTTCCAGGTATCACTGCCCCTTGTGATTTTCAGCCAGATGCGGCCTTGCAGGGTCTCTTCCTTAGAGTCTTTCAGTCTTCCCTGGTGCAAGGGAACAATGGCTCTGCTCCCAGGGCCTCAGTTTCCCAGTCAGAACAGACCTAGTCTCCAGAAAGCTCTGCTACAGAGCACCTGTGGATGGTGCCTTCACGTTCCAGGGCCCTGTCGAAGCCTTACCTGGGCTATGGAGCCTAGGCACTGTGGCCTCTTTCACTGACTCTACAGGTATCACTTACCAGCCCCTTGTGATTTTCAGCCAGATGCAGCCTTGCAGGGTCTCTTCCTTAGAGTCAAAAAAGGTAGCCCAAGGGACTGCTTATTCCTTCTTCCCTGGTGCAAGAGGTGTTTGGCTGTGAAGACGCCAGAACACTGGCTCTATTCCCAAGGCCTCAGTATCCCAGTCAGAACAGACCTAGTCTCCAGAGCTCTCTGCTACAGAGCAGACATGGCGAAATAGCTCTGAGGAGGATTCCTTGAGGCTCCCTGCCTTGCGGAAGCCCTACCCGGGTGCTGGGGCCTTGGCACTGTGGCCTCTTTCACTGACTTTCCAGGAATCACTTCCCAGCCCCTTGTGATTTTCAGCCAGATGCAGCCTTGCAGGGTCTCTTCCTTAGAGTCAAAAAAGGTAGCCCAAGGGACTGCTTATTCAGTCTTCCCTGGTGCAAGAGGTGTTTGGCTGTGAAGACGCCAGAACAATGACTGTGCTCCCAGGGCCTCAGTTTCCCAGTCTGAACAGACCTAGTCTCCAGAGCTCTCTGCTACAGAGCAGACATGGGGAAATAGCTCTGAGGAGGGTTCCTTGAGGCTCCCTGCCTTGGGGAAGCCCTAGCCGGGTGCCGGGGCCTAAGCACTGTGTCCTCTTTCACTGACATTCCATGTATCACTTCCCAGGCCCTTGTGATTTTCAGCCAGATGCAGCCTTGCAGGGTCTCTTCCTTAGAGTCGAAAAAGGTAGCCCAAGGGACTGCTTATTCAGTCTTCCCTGGTGCAAGAAGTGTTTGGCTGTGAAGACGCCAGAACAATGGCTCCGCTCCCAGGGCCTCAGTTTCCCAGTCAGAACAGACCTAGTCTCCAGAGCTCTCTGCTACAGAGCAGACATGGGGAAATAGCTCTGAGGAGGGTTCCTTGAGGCTCCCTGCCTTGGGGAAGCCCTACCCGGGTCCTGGGGCCTAGGCACTGTGGCCTCTTTCACTGACTTTCCAGGTATCACTTCCCAGACCCTTGTGATTTTCAGCCAGATGCAGCCTTGCAGGGTCTCTTCCTTAGAGTCAAAAAAAGTAGCCCAAGGGACTGCTTATTCAGTCTTCCCTGGTGCAAGAGGTGTTTGGCTGTGAAGACGCCAGAACAATGGCTCTGCTCCCAGGGCCTCAGTTTCCCAGTCAGAACAGACCTAGTCTCCAGAGCTCTCTGCTACAGAGCAGACATGGGGAAAAAGCGCTGTGGAGGGTGCCTTCACGTTCCAGGGTACTGTCGAAGCCTTACCTGGGCTTTGGAGCCTAGGCACTGTGGCCTCTTTCACTGACTTTCCAGGTATCACTTCCCAGCCCCTTGTGATTTTCAGCCAGATGCAGCCTTGCAGGGTCTCTTCCTTAGAGTCAAAAAAGGTAGCCCAAGGGACTGCTTATTCAGTCTTCCCTGGTGCAAGAGGTGTTTGGCTGTGAAGACGCCAGAACAATGGCTCTGCTCCCAGGGCCTCAGTTTCCCAGTCAGAACAGACCTAGTCTCCAGAGCTCTCTGCTACAGAGCAGACATGGGGAAATAGCTCTGAGGAGGGTTCCTTGAGGCTCCCTGCCTTGGGGAAAGCCCTACCCGGGTGCTGGGGCCTAGGCACTGTGGCCTCTTTCACTGACTTTCCAGGTATCACTTCCCAGCCCCTTGTGATTTTCAGCCAGATGCAGCCTTGCAGGGTCTCTTCCTTAGAGTCAAAAAAGGTAGCCGAAGGGACTGCTTATTCAGTCTTCCCTGGTGCAAGAGGTGTTTGGCTGTGAAGACGCCAGAACAATGGCTCTGCTCCCAGGGCCTCAGTTTCCCAGTCAGAACAGACCTAGTCTCCAGAGCTCTCTGCTACAGAGCAGACATGGGGAAAAAGCGCTGAGGAGGGTTCCTTCACGTTCAAGGGCACTGTCGAAGCCTTACCTGGGCTTTGGAGCCTAGGCACTGTGGCCTCGTTCACTGACTTTCCAGGTATCACTTCCCAGCCCCTTGTGATTTTCAGCCAGATGCAGCCTTGCAGGGTCTCTTCCTTAGAGTCAAAAAAGGTAGCCGAAGGGACTGCTTATTCAGTCTTCCCTGGTGCAAGAGGTGTTTGGCTGTGAAGACGCCAGAACAATGGGCTCTGCTCCCAGGGCCTCAGTTTCCCAGTCAGAACAGACCTAGTCTCCAGAGCTCTCTGCTACAGATTAGACATGGGGAAATGGCTCTGAGGAGAGTTCCTTGAAGCTCCCTGCCTTGGGGAAGCCCTACCCTGGTGCTGGTTCCTAGGCACTGTGGCCTCTTTCACTGACTTTCCAGGTATCACTTTCCAGCCCCTTGTGATTTTCAGCCCGATGCAGCCTTGCAGGTTCTCTTCCTTAGAGTCAAAAAAGGTAGCCCAAGGGACTGCTTATTCAGTCTTCCCTGGTGCAAGAGGTGTTTGGCTGTGAAGACGCCAGAACAATGGCTCTGCTCCCAGGGCCTCAGTTTCCCAGTCAGAACAGACCTAGTCTCCAGAGCTCTCTGCTACAGAGCAGACATGAGGAAAAAGCGCTGTGGAGGTTGCCTTCACGTTCCAGGGCACTGTCGAAACCTTACCTGGGCTTTGGAGCCTAGGCACTGTGGCCTCGTTCACTGACTTTCCAGGTATCACTTCCCAGCCCCTTGTGATTTTCAGCCAGATGCAGCCTTGCAGGGTTTCTTCCTTAGAGTCAAAAAAGGTAGCCCAAAGGACTGCTTATTCGGTCCTCCCTGGTGCAAGAGGTGTTTGG
>JAGTYA010000588.1:0-21605 GCA_024291935.2 Okapia johnstoni | reverse complement strand
TTCTGGCGTCTTCACAGCCAAACAAACCTCTTTGCACCAGAAGAATGAATAAAGCATTCCCTTGGGCTACCTTTTTTGACTCTTCAGCTCGGAGAGAAACCTAGCAAGCCGGTGTCTGCATCTGGTGAAAATCAGAAGGGGCTGGGATGTTGTGATACATGGGGAAAGTCACGTGAAAAGACGGTGGCCTCGAGTGCCATAGGTCCTCCCAGCTGCTTGCACTCGGGTGGGCTTCACAGCGCTTTTTTCGGCAGGGAAGCCTCAATGAAACCCCTCTCTCAGAGCTATTGCGCGAACCATGTTAGACTAGCTGTCTTCAGTTGAGCAGCATCTGGGACAACTGAAGGATCACTGGGAACACCTGACTGGGGGGAAACGTGAGTCCCTGGGATGAAGCAGAGACATTTGTTCTGGTGTCTTCACAGCCAAAACCACCTCTTGCACCAGGGAATACTGAATAAGCAGTTCGCATGCTAGTCCCGTTGTAGTGCTAACCTTTATTCTGACTCTAAATGGAAGCCGTGACTCAGCAAGCGCATGCATTATGCGCAGATGAAATCTCACAAGGGCCCTGGATAAGATGAACGTGAACTCTGGAAAGATCAGTGGAGCGTAAGATGGCCTACCTGTGCATAGGGCTCTCTAAAGCCCAGGTAAGGCTAAGCCGACAGTACCCTTGAACGTGAGTGTGCCCTCCACAGCGGTTTCACTCTAAGTGCACTGACCTCTGTAAGGCACAGAAAGCTCTGGAGACTAGGTTCTGTTCAGACTGTGACACCTGAGGTCCACTGGGACTGCGGCGGCTGTTGTTCCTGCATACTTGTCGGCCAAACACCCTGTTCTCGCACAGCTTGAGACTGAACTATAAACAGACCCTTAGCTACTGTTCTTGTCTCTAAGGGAAGAGACACCTGCTGAGCCTGCATATGGACACTATCTCGCAATGGAGCTAGGAAGTGGATACCTTGAATGTTACAGGAAAAGGCCACACGTGTGCCGTAGCTTCACAACCAAACAAGAGCTGCGACAGGTGTGCCCTGAACGTCGATGGCTCCCCCGAGCATCACGCTCGTATTCTAGCCCAGATCACCTCTGTCGGACTACCTTTTTCTGGAGACCAGCCTCTCATGTGACTGCGCCGCGGCTTCAGTGCCTAGGAGCATCTGCCATTGTTCTGGTTGTCTTCACTGCCAAACACCTCTTGCACCAGGAAGACTGAATAAGCGGTCCCTAGGGCAAGTGTGCTTAACACCTTAAGAAAAAGTAATGTGACGATAGACCTTCATCTGGCTGAAAAAATCACAAGTGCCTGTTATCGGACCAACCCACGTCAGTCACCGGGCCACAGGGCCTAGCCCCAAGGCAGCGGAAAACCCTATCAGCGAACCTCCTCGTCTCAAAACGCATAGAAGTCCACTACATCGGTCTGCTCTGTACCAGAGAGCGCTGGAGACTAGGTCGGGCTTATGACTCGGGAAACTTATGCTCGATCAACTACTCGGCCCTGGGAAGCAGAGTCATTGTTTGGCGTTTGTCAGAGCCAGAACACTCACTCTTGCACCAGTGGGTAACAGGAGGACTGAAATATTAGGTGGTGAGTCTCTTGGGCTATCCTTTTCTTGACCTGTCTAGGAAAGAGACTCTGCTCCGAAGGCGCTGCATCTGGCTTGATATTACGTAGCAATGCGGGGCTGGGCTCGTGGAGTTCGGGTAAAAGCCAGTTGATAAGATAGTGGCTCGAGCAGTGGACCTCTAAGCTCAAATCACATCGTAAGCGCTTCGACAAGTGCTCAGCTTGGACACGTGACAGGAAACCCCGTGCACTAGCGCTTGTGTCTTCGACACTTGTCTGCTCCTGTATAGGCCAGCAGAGTCTCTGCCTGAGTACCACTACTGGGTCATTACTCGACTACCTCTCTGGACTGAGGAAATGACGACCCTGGTGAGCAAGTGCATTCGCGCTGTGGTGCCTTGACAGACATATACACGAATTGCACAAGGGAAGACAGATATAAGTGATCCCTTGCGCTACGAGTCGTGACTCTAACGCAGGAGGGCCTTCAAGGCGGCATCTGGACTGATTATCACTAGGGGTCTGGGAAATGTTTCCAGCAAAGTCAGGGTACGAGGCTCAGTGCCTAGGCTCCATAGGCCCAGGCAAGGCTCGTCAGTGCCCTGGAACGTGAAACCCTCCACACAGAAGCTATCTCCAGCATGTCTTTATCTCTGTTAGCAGCAGAGCTCTGGGAGACTCTGGTTCTGTTCTGAACCTCTGGAAACTGAGCCTTGGGGCAGACAGCACTCGGCAGCATGAGCCCACTGCTTTCTTGAGCGTAGGTATCTTCACACAATCCAATAAGCACCCTCGCTTTGACCGACAAGTAGGCCAAGCAACTCTGAATAAGCTGGCCTTAGGTCCTAGCGTCTAGAATTCTGATTCTAAGCAAGAGTGACCCTGCAAGGCTGTGCAGTGTCGGCTGGAATACGCGCTCAAGGGGCTGGGAATGTGCTGATCCTGTAATCAATTCAAGTGATAAGAGTCTGGTCATCAGTTGCCGAACTGGCCCACAGCACTTGCGCAGCGGTAGGTCTTACCCAAGTGAAAAGATCATGATAAGCGTAACACCCTCAAGTAGCAGCTAGGCTCCATCGGGCTCACGCGCTCATGCTTAAGCACGCGAGCTTTGGGAGACACGCAGGTCTGTGCTGACTGGGAAAAACGTAAGGCACCAGCCATACAGCACACGCCATAGTGTTCATGGCGTCTTCACAGCAATACACCCTGCAGCAAGGAAGATCTGTAATAGCGTGTAGTCCATAGAGGCTCACTAGGATATCAACTTTGTTTGTCTTCTATAGGACGATGTACCATGGAAGACATGCATATCTAGGCTGTGAACAACAGTCAGCTAAGATTTGGCTAGTGAGGCCGTTCGAGATCACCAGCCAAATGTCAGTCTTCTAGCAACAGGCGAAGACTGAATCGGTGCCTAGGATCCTTGGGCTACCTTATTTGACAGTGGTAACGGCCTTTCGACAGAACCTGGACATGTTGCGATGACAAGCATTCTGGCTAACAATCGCAGAACACGGGATCTGGAAAGTCTGATCCCTTGGGAATATCAGTGAAAGAGTCCACCGCTGCCTACGCTCCCCAAAACCAGGTACAGGCTTCGACACGTGCCCTGGAAAACGTGATGGACACCCTCCAAAGCGCTTTTCTTTCCTCCCCATTCGGCTCTGTAGTTGACTGTCCTGGAGGAAATGTAAAGTTCTGCCTGGGAAACATGCGAGGCGCGCTGCAAGCAGAGCCATTGTTCTACGGGCGTCGCACACCTTCTCACATGCCGTAACACCAATCCTCTGCATGCACCAGTGAAGATCTGAATATAGCAGATCCACTATGCTCATACTTTCTATTCGTGAACGGCTAAGGAATGAGTCCAATCTGCCAAGGCTTGCATGCACGCGAGCATAGTGAAGATACTTCAATGAGCGTGCTGGGCGAGTGATACTATGAATATAAAGGCTTAGTGAAAATGCGGGACCTCCGGTGATGCTCAGCCCCCTTAAGCGCCCTTGTAAGGCTATTCGGACCAAGGCAGAGATTGCCTCAAGTGAAATAGTCCGTCGTTCTCTCATAGCGGCATTTGCCCATGTGTTCTCTCACGTATCTGTACAGTTGGTCAGAGAGCTCTGCGAGACTAGAGTTCATTTCTTCCTGTTTGGATAACATCACTCTCCCACTGGGCCCCTCTTCGACAGCACAGCCATTTGTTCATGGTCCGCAACGTTGGCACACTGTCAACAGTCTCATATCGAACAGTTGTCTTGAACCACGAAAGACCAACCCTGATTAGCAAGCCATCAGTCCCTTGCTGGTAGCTGACCTCTTTCGCTTGATACTCAATGTGAATGAGAAACCAGCACAAGGTCCTGGCACATCCTCCGGTAAAAACTCTCTGTCGAAAATCCACAAAAGGAGCCTTGGAATGTGATGACCTGGCATAACGTCGCAGTGAACACGACTCAGGCCACATGTAGCCGATGGCTCATACATTGCCCTCGGTAAGGTGCGAGAGTCTCGACAGTGCCCCTCAAACGTGAAGGCATCACCTCCACAGCTGAGAGTTTTTTCCAAAACTCTGTCTGCTCTGTAGATAACTGAGCATCTGGAGACCAGTCTGTTCTGAGACTGGGAAACTGAGGCCCCTGGAGCAAGAGCCATTGTTCTTAGCTGGCGTCTTCACAGCCAAACAACCACTTATGACACCAGGAAAGACTGCATAAGCAGATGTCCCTTGGAGCTATCCATTTTTTGACTCTAAGGAAGAGACCCTGCATAGGCTGTCATCTGCTGAAAATCACAAGGGGCTGGGAAGTGATACCTGGAAAGTCAGTGAAAGAGGCCACAGTGCCTAGGCTCCAAAGCCCAGGTAAGGCTTCGACAGTGCCCTGGAACGTGAAGGCACCCTCCACAGCGCTTTTTCCCCATGTCTGCTCTGTAGCAGAGAGCTCTGGAGACTAGGTCTGTTCTGACTGGGAAACTGAGGCCCTGGGAGCAGAGCCATTGTTCTGGCGTCTTCACAGCCAAACACCTCTTGCACCAGGGAAGACTGAATAAGCAGTCCCTTGGGCTACCTTTTTTGACTCTAAGGAAGAGACCCTGCAAGGCTGCATCTGGCTGAAAATCACAAGGGGCTGGGAAGTGATACCTGGAAAGTCAGTGAAAGAGGCCACAGTGCCTAGGCTCCAAAGCCCAGGTAAGGCTTCGACAGTGCCCTGGAACGTGAAGGCACCCTCCTCAGAGCTATTTTCCCCATGTCTGCTCTGTAGCAGAGAGCTCTGGAGACTAGGTCTGTTCTGACTGGGAAACTGAGGCCCTGGGAGCAGAGCCATTGTTCTGGCGTCTTCACAGCCAAACACCTCTTGCACCAGGGAAGACTGAATAAGCAGTCCCTTGGGCTACCTTTTTTGACTCTAAGGAAGAGACCCTGCAAGGCTGCATCTGGCTGAAAATCACAAGGGGCTGGGAAGTGATACCTGGAAAGTCAGTGAAAGAGGCCACACAGTGCCTAGGCCCCAGCACCCCCGGTAAGGGCTTCAGTGCCCTGGAACGGCAGGGAGCCTCAAGGAACCCTCCTCAGAGCTTTTTCCCCCCATGTGTCTGCTCTGTAGCAGAGAGCTCTGGAGACTAGGTCTGTTCTGACTGGGAAACTGAGGCCCTGGGAGCAGAGCCATTGTTCTGGCGTCTTCACAGCCAAACACCTCTTGCACCAGGGAAGACTGAATAAGCAGTCCCTTGGGCTACCTTTTTTTTTGACTCTAAGGAAGAGACCCTGCAAGGCTGCATCTGGCTGAAAATCACAAGAGTGGCTGGGGAAGTGATACCTGGAAAGTCAGTGAAAGAGCACCACAGTGCCTAGGCACCCAGCACCCGGGTAGGGCTTTCCCAAGGCAGGGAGCCTCAGAGGAACCTCTCCTATCAGAGCTTACTTCCCTCCTAATGTCTCGATCAGTAGCAGAGAACTCTCATGGAGACTTAGGTCTGTTCTGACTTGACTAACGAGGCCCGGGATCAAGCGCCATTTTTTCTGGAGCGTCTTCAACAGCCAATCCACGACCTCTTGGCACCAGGAGCTGGACCTGAAATAAGCGTCCATTGGGCAACCTTTTTTGTGACAGCTAAGGTACAGATACCCATTGCAAGCGCTGCATCTGGCTGAAACTCACAAGGGGCTGGGAAGTGATACCTGGAAAGTCAGAACGAAAGAATGAGCCCACAGTGCATAGGCTACCAAAGCCCAGAAAACAGTCTTCGACAGCTACCCTGGAACGTGACACAGCGCGACCACATGCAACATCGCTTTTTCCCCCATGTCTGCTCTGTAGTAGCGAGGAGCTCTGGAGACTAGGACTGTCTTCTGACGTTAATGGAACTGAGGCCCCTGGGAGACGCAGAAGCCATTGTTCGTGTGGCTGTCTTCCACAGCCAAACACCTCTTGCACCAGGGGAAGACTGAATAATAGCAGTCCCTTCGGGCATACTTTCTCTTTTTGACTCTAGGAAGAACTGCACCCTGCTCAAGGCTCATATCTGGCTGTCAAACATCCACAAGGGGCTGGGAAGTGATACCTGGAAATCAGTGCGAAAGAGCCAACAATGCCTAAGTGCTCTCGCACAAGCCCAGGTAAGGCTACTCGCGAACAGTGCCACCGAGAACGAGAAAGGTCTACCCTCCACATCAGCGCTTTTTTCCAAATGCTAGCTCTGTAGACTAGAGAGCACTGGAGACTAGGTACTGTTCTGACTGGGAAACTGAGGCATCTGGATGCAAGAAGCCATTGTTCTGGCGTCTTCACAGCCAACAACACACCTTCTTGCGTACAAGGGAGACTGCGAATAAGCAGTTCCCTTCGGAGGCTCTACCACTTATTTTTGACTCTAAGGAAGAGACTCCTTATGCAAAAGGCTGCATCTGGCTGACAAAATCACAAGGGGCTGGGAAGTGATACCTGGAAAGTCAGTGAAAGAGGCCACAGTGCCTAGGCTCCAAAGCCCCGGGTAGGGCTTCGACAGTGCCCTGGAACGTGAAAGGAACCCTCCTCAGAGCTATTTCCCATGTCTGCTCTGTAGCAGAGAGCTCTGGAGACTAGGTCTGTTCTGACTGGGAAACTGAGGCCCCTGGGAGCAGAGCCATTGTTTCTGGCGTCTTCACAGCACCAAACACACTCTTGCACCAGGGAAGACTGAATAAGCAGTCCCCTTGGGCTACCTTTTTTTGACTCTAAGGAAGAGACCCTGCAAGGCTGCATCTGGCTGAAAATCACAAGGGGGGGCTGGAAGTGATACCTGGAAAGTCAGTGAAAGAGGCCACAGTGCCTAGGCTCCAAAGCCCAGGTAAGGCTTCGACAGTGCCCCTGGAACGTGAAGGCACCCTCCACAGAGCTTTTTTCCCCATGTCTGCTCTGTAGCAGAGAGCTCTGGAGACTAGGTCTTTTTTCAGACTGGGAAACTGAAGGCCCTGGGAGCCTATAGCCATTGTTCATGGCGTTCTTCCACAGCCAAACCAACACACCTTGCACCAGGGCAAGACTGATCATAAGCTAGTTCACCTCTGGCACAATCCTTTTTTTTACTGACTCTAAGACAAAGAGACCCTCTAGCAAAGGCTGCATCTGCTGAAAACATCACAAGGGGCTGGAAAGTGATTCCTGTGAAACAGTCATTGAAGAGAGGCCAACAGTGCAAGGCCTACCAGCACCCGGGTAGGGCTTCCGCAAAGCAGGGGAGCCTCAAGGAAATCCTCCTCAGAGCTATTTGGGCCATGTCTGCTTCTGTACAGAGAGGCTCTGGAGACTTAGGTCTGTTCTGACTGGATACTGCGGACAGTGGTCCCTGGGAATTGAGAGCCAGTGTATCTGGCCGTCTTCTACAGTCTCACACACATCTGACTTGCAGCAGGGAAGACTGCGTGTAACGACAGTGTCCCTACTGGGCTACCTTTTCTTTGACAGTCTAAGGAAGGAGACCCGCACAAATGGCTGGCATTCTGGAGCTGGACACATCACAAAAAAAAGAAGGGGTGGGATGAGCTAGGTTACTCGAATAGTCAGACTGAAAGAGGCCTACAGTAGCCTAGGGCTCGCCAGCTGTCGTCGGTAGGTTCTGCTAGACATGGCCCTTCGAACGAGGGCAGTGCTCAAGGAGACCTATCAGCTCAAGAGCTATTTCCGCATGTCACGTGCTTCTGTAGCAGAGACACTCTATGCGAGAGCAGGACATATTTCACTGTCGGAGGGAAATGTGGAGAACGATCCCTGGAATCAGAGCCATTGTGTTGTGGCGTCTTCACACAGCCAAACACCTCTCCTTCTGTCACCAGGGAAGACTGAATACACGCTGTCAGTTCCTCTTCGAGGCTAAAATAAACCTATTTAGTTGTACTCTAAGAAAGAGACACCCTGCAAGGCTGCATCTGGCTGAAAACATCACAAGGGGCTGGGAAGTGATACCTCTAATGCGAAAGTCAGTGAAAGAGGCCACAGTGTCCTAGTGCTCCAAATCCCAGGGTAAGGCTTCGACAGTGCCCTGGAACGTGAAGGCACCACTCCACAGAGCTTTTTTCCCCCATGTGGACTGCTCTTGTATGCAGAGAGTCACCTGGAGACTAGGTTATGTTCTGACTGGGAAACTGAGGCCCTGGCACTGCAGAGCCATTGTTTCTGGCGTCTGTCACAAGCCAAACACCCGCTTCGTTGCACCAGGGTAAGACTCGAATCTTATATGCTCAGTCCCTTGCTTGGCATTACCTTTTTTTCGACTCCTAAGGAAGAGACCCTGCAAAGGCTGTCTTCTCTCGGGCTGAAAATCACAATAATGGCTGGCTGGGTACTAGTCATGACCTGCGAAAAATTCTCACAGTTCGAAAGCAGAATCACTCGAGTGGCAGCTGGGAGCCCAGGATACCATTGTAAGGTCTGTCGACAAGTTGCCGGAGAGCCTCGCACGTTCGACAATGGCTTCCTCCAAAGCGCACATTTCCCCATTATCAAGACACAGTCATGTAGCAGAGAGCTCAGTGGAGACTATGGTACTGTTCTGAACCTGCTAACACTTGATAGCCCTGGGAGCAGAGCCATTGCTGTCCTGGCTGTCTTCAACTGAAAGAGAACCACACACACATCTATCAAAGCAGCGACCAGCGGAAGTCTGAACTAACGCATGTCCCCACTGGGCTAACCTTATTTTCGAACTCTGAAAAGGAAGTGAGACACACATGCAAGGTGCATTCTTTGTAGAGCATCGTTCTAGGGGCTGAGGGTAAGATAGGATATCATGCAATTCCAGTGAAAGTCAGGCCATAGTGCCTAGGCCGCTCCAAAGTCCAGATAAGACTACGAACATTTTGCCCTCAAACGGAAGAGAACCACTCTCAAGCGCTGCCATCCCATGTCTGCTATGAAAGGAGAGAGCTCTCATCTAAGGAAGCTTCCTAGACGAGAAAGTGGGTTAGCCCTGGGAGCAGTGCATATGTGAGAAGAGTACCCAGTGCCTAGGCTCCCAAAGCCCAGTTAAGACTGATACAAGCCATATCCCCCTGGGCACCTACATTTTGCCTCTAAGCCAAGAGGCTCCGGGAGAGCCTGCATTTGGCTATAGAAGCCTCACTGAATGGTCAGTTAATTACACCTGGAGAGGTCAGTGAAAGAGCCGTTGGCTGTTATGCCTAGCTGGATTGCCCGGTAAGACTTCGAGTGATGCTGGGACGAGGTACGCGCATTTAGAGTGTTCCATAGTGTGCTCTGTAGCAGAGAGCTTCTCAGACGGTCAAATCTGAGTGGGACTGAGGCCCTGAGTTGCAGAGCCATTGTTTACAGCACTCTTCCACAGGACAGCTCTTGGCTGAGGGAATACAGCATATGCAAGTCCCTGGGGCTATCTTTTTTATTGACTCTAAGGGAAAGAGGACCCTGCAAGTGCTAGCATCTGCTGAACAATCACAAGGGTCTTGGTAAGATGGACGAGAATACCTGGAAAGTCTCTATGTGAAAAAGTCAGGCCCCTCTACACAGTGCTCTTAGAGCCCCAAGCATCACCCGGGTAATGGCTATCCTCCAAGACACGGTGGGAAAGCTCAAGGGAACCCTCATCTCAGACGCTATTTGCCACCATGTCTGAGCTCTGCTAGCAGAGTAGAGCTCTGGAGACTAGGTCTGTATTCTGACTGGGGAAACTGAGGCCCTGGGAGCAGAGCCCATTGTTCTGGCGTAACGTCTTTCACAGCCAAACCACACCTACTTGCAACCAGGGTAAGACTGAATAATCAGTGAGCCTCCTTGGAGCTAGTTACCTTTTCTGACTCTAAATGGGAAGAGACACAAGCATGTCAAGGCCATCGTGGCAGAAATACTCAGCAAGGGAGGGGAAGCTGAATACCTGGAAAGGTCATGAATGAAAGACAGCCAGCATACGCCTATTGCAAAACCTAGGTAAGGCTTCGACATGTGAATAAGCTAGGAACGATGAAGGGCTACCACAGAGGCGCTTTTTATCACTTTTTCTTCCCACGAATAGCGGCATACTGCTCGGTAGCATAGAGAAGAGGAGACCCTGTCCTTAACTGGGACATACTGGGCTCAAATGTTTGGAGCGGAATAGCCCTTGAATCTGGGGCGTCACAAGTGAGCACAACATCTGACCAGAGGCAAGACTCCCCTCCACACCTCTGGTAGACTAGAGTCTCGGGGGGCTGGAAGTGATAGCCATGGGGGCAAATACAGTATGCTGGCGTTCTTAAAGGATCCACTTTAGGCTACAGCAAGGCGAGGAATTGCCTACTGCAAGGAAGGGAACCTCCAGCAGAGAACTATGCTTCTGAGCTGTAGACAGAAGCACTGGAGCTTAGGAGCTGTCCTGACTGGGATACCCTGGAGCTGAGATTCAGTGAAAGGCGGCAGACATCACACAGCCAATACACCTTCTCATGCACACCAGGGAATAGACTGAATAAGCAGTCCCTATCTTGGGGCTACCTTTTTTGACTCATAAGGAAGAGATGCCCTGCAGAGGCATGATCTGAGGCTTGCAAAATCACAAGGTGGCCGGGAATCGTGATACCACGACTGGACATGAGTCAGTTGAAAGAGTGACCACAGCAAGCTAGGCTCCACCAGCACCCATGTGGTAGGGCTTCCCCACAGAACAGGATGAGCCGCTCAAGGGAAACCCCTCCTCAGTTAGCTAAAATTCCCCATAAGTCTGCTCTGTAGCAGAGAGCTCTGGAGACTAGGTCTTATTTCTGAACTGGGAAACTGAGGCCCTAGGGCGGAGCAGAGCCATTGTTCTGGCGTGCCTTCACAGCCAAACACCTCTTGCAGGATAAGGGGAAGATGCTGAATAAGCAGTCCCTTGGGGACACCTAACCTTTTTTGACTCTAAGGAACAGAGACCACTCTGCAAGGCTGCATCTGGCTACGAAAATCACAATGGGAAGGCTGGGAAGATTGGCGAGTGATACCTGGAAAGTCAGTGCAGTGAAAGAGGCCACAGTGCCTAGGCTCCAAAGCCCCGGGTAAGGCTATCGACAGTGCCAGGGTGGAAGCCTGCAAGAGTGCACACCTCTCCACAGGACAGGCTATTTCCCAAGTCTCATGTCTTAAAGCTCTGTAGGCAAGTAGGAGCTCTGGAGACTAGACTGTTCTGAACTGGGGGAGACTGAGGCCCTGGGAGCAGAGGCCATTGGTTTCTTCGGCGTCCTCATGGCGTCTTCATTTTACAGCCCAAAACACCTCTTGGCACACAGGGAAAGACTGAATAAAGCAGTCCCTTGGGACTACCTTAACCTTTTTTGACTCTAAGGAAGAGACCTCTTACGCAAAGGCTGCATTCTGGCTGAAAAATCAACAAGGGCTTATGGGTAAGTGATACCTGGGAAAGTCATTGTAGAAAGAGAGTGCCAAGCCATGCCTAGGCTCCAAAGCAAACAAGTTGAGCCTGTGAGTAAGTGCTTCGACAGTGCCCAGCTTAAACGTGAGGCACCTACTACTAAGCAGCAAGCTCCAGTGATTTCACCATGTCTGCTCTGTAGCAGAGAGCTCTGGAGACTAGGTCTTTTCTGACTGGGAAGACTGAGGCCAACTGGGAAAGTCAGAGCACAATGTTCTGGCGGGGCTCTTCACAGCCAAACACCTCTTTGCACCAGGGAACAGACTGAATAAACAGTATCCCATGGCCAACATTTTTTGACTCTAAGGAAGAGACCCTTGCAAAGGCTTGTAGCTGGCTTGAAAAATCACAAGGGGCTGGGTAAGTGTATTACCTGGAAAGTCAGGCAGAAAGAGGAGCCTACAGTGCCTGGCGGCCCACAGCACTCGGGTAAGGCTGCGCAAAGGGCCAGGGAGCCTCTAAGAGGAACCTCCTCAGCGCTACTATTTTATTCCCCATTGTCTGCATCTGCGTCTTCAGAGAGCTCTAGGAGACTAGGTTCTGTTCTGAACTGGGAAAACTGTGAGGCCCTGGGAGTCATGGAGCCATTGTTATGGCCGTCCTTCACAGAGCCAAAATCACCTCTTGCAACAGGGAAGAGCTTGAATAAGCAGTTCCTTTGGTGCTACGAGTTTTTGACTCTAAGGAAGAGACCCTAGCCAAGGCTGCCATACTGGCTGAAAATACATAAGGGGCTTGGGAACATGTTTGATACCTGGAAAGTCAGTGAAAGAGTGCCAACAGTGCTCCTAGGCTCCCAGCGCACCCAGGGTAATATGCTTTCCCACAAGCAAGATCAGGAGCCTCTACAGGAGAACCCTCCTCAGACCGAGATGTATTTCCCCATGTCTGCTCTGTAGCAGAGAGCTCTGTGAGACTCATAGGTCTGTTCTGACTCTGGGAAACACATGAGGCCCTGGGAGCAGACAGCATTGTTTCTGGCGTCTTCACAGCCACAAACACCTCTTGCACCAGGGGAAGACTGCGAAGTAAGCAGTCCCTTGGGCTACCTTTTTTGACTCTCTAAGGAAGAGAGACTCTGCAAGGCTGGATCTGGCTAAGAAGAAATCACAAGCTTAGGGGACAGTGATACCAATGGAGAGACTCAGTGTCTGATAAGAGGCACTAGTGTGCCTAGTGGACCACCAGATGGCTGTAAGACTCCACATAGCGCTGGAAGCCCGAACGCCACACGGTGCACAGGCTATTTAACCACATGTCCTGCTCATAGCAGAGAGCTCTGGTCTAAACTAGGTACCTGTTACACTCGGCCGAAACTGAGGCTCCTGGGAGCAGAGCCGTTATCTCTGGCCTTCACAGCCTGCAAACACCTCTTTGATAAGGTGTACAACCCTGAATGACAAGCAGTCTCCTTGCGCTACCCTTTTCTTTAACTCTAAGGAGACAGTGGAACCATGCCAGTACGCATGTCTGACTGAAAAATCACAATGAGGCAACTGGATAGATGGAAAGTCAGCTGACTAAGAGGAAACATAGCACACTCCTTCCATCCAAAGCCTAGGTAAGGCTTTTCGCCAGTTGCCCTGGAACGTGAACCGCACCATCCACAGCGCTTTTTTCTTGCCATGTCTGCTCTGTAGCAGAGAGCTCTGGAGACTAGGTCTGCATCTGACTGGGGAAACTGAGGCCCTGGGAGCAGAGCCATTGTTCTGGCGTCTTCACAGCAAACACCTCTTGCATCAGGGAAGACTGGAATAAGCAGTCCCTTGGGGCTACCTGATTCTGACTCTAAGGAAGAGACCCTGCAAGGCTTCATAACTGAGCCATGAAAAATCACAAGGGGCTGGGAAGTGATACATCTGGAAAAGTCAGTGAAGAGGCCACAGTGCCTAGGGCTCCAAAAGCCCAGGTAACGCCTTCGACAGTTCACGCTGGAACGTGAGAAAGACGCACCACTCCACACCAGCGCTTTTTTTTCCCCATGTCTGCTCTGTAGCAGAGAGCTCTGGAGACTAGGTCTAGTTTCTGACTGGGAAAACTGAGGCCCTCTGAGGAGCAGAGCCATTGTTCTGACCGCTGGCGTCTTCACAGCCAAACATGCCTCTTGCAACCAGGGGGAAGACTGAATAAGCAGTCCCCTTGGGCTACCTTTTTTGACTCTAAGGAAGAGACATCACCCCTGCAAGGCTCTGCATCTGGCTGAAAAGTCACACAAGGGGCTGGGAAGTGATACCTGGAAAGTCAGTGAAAAGAGGCCACACAGTGCCTAGGCCCCAGCACCCAGGTAGGGCTTCCTTCCCCACAAGTGCAAGGGAGCCTCAAGGAACCCTCCTCAGAAGCTATTTATCCACCATGTCTGCTCTTTGTAGCAGAGAGCTCCTGGAGACTAGGTCTGTTCTGACTGGGAAAATGACTGAGGTCCCTGGGAGCGCGAGTAGCCATTGTTCTGGCGTCTTCACAGCCAGCAAAACCTCTTGCACCAGGGAAGACTGATATAAAAGCAGGTCCTTTGGTGCTACCTTTTTTCTGACTCTAAGGGAAGAGACCCTGCAAGGCTGCATCTGAGGCTGAAAATCACAAGGGGCTAGGAAGCAGAACACTGGAAAGTCAGTGAGAGAGGGAGGCCAGGACAGTGTCCTAGGCTCCAAAATCCCAAGGTAAGCCTATGTCGACAGTGCCCACTGGACATCGTGAAGAGCACGACTCACAGCGCGCTTTTACCCCATGTCTGCTCTGTAGCACGAGAGCTCTCTGGAGACTAGGTCTGTTTCTGACTGGGAAAACTGAGGGGCCCTGGGCAGCAGATGCCCATTGTTCTGGCGTCTTCACAGCCTAACACACCTCTTTGCATCCAGGGAAGACTAGAATAAGCACATCCCTTGGGCTACTTTTTTTGACTCTAAGGAAGAGACCCTGCAAGGCTGCATCTTGGTCTGAAAATCACAAGGGGAGCGCTGAAGTGATCATACCATCCCCCCGAGTCACTGCAAGAGAGGCCACAGAGTGACCTAGGCCTGCAGCATATAGCCCGGGTAGGGGTCTCTATCCCCAAGGGATCCCCCTGGAAGAAGTGACCACTCCTCATCCACAGCTTATTTCCCCATGCTCTGCTCTGTAGCAGAGAGCTCTGGAGGCTAGGTCTGTCTGATCTCTGGGAAAACTGAGGCACTGGAAGCAGAGCCATTGTTCTCTGGCGGCGTCTTCACAGCCAAACACCTCTTGCACCAGGAAGACTGAATATAAGCAGTCCCTTGGGGCTACCTTTTTTTGACTCTAAGGAAGAGACCCCTGCAAGAGGCTGCATCTGGCTGAAAATCACAAGCGGGCTGGGAAGTGATACCTGGGAAAGTCAGTGAAAAGAGGCCACAGTGCCAGCTAGGCTTCCAAAGCCCAGGTAATGCTTCGACAGTGCCCTGGGAACGTGAAGGCACCCTCCACGGCAGCGCTTTTTTCCCCATGTCTGCTCTGTAGCAGAGAGCTTGGAGACTAGGTCTCTTCGAGTCTGACTGGGAAAACTGAGGCCCTGGGAGCAGAGCCATTGTTCTGGCGTCTTCACAGCCAAACACCTCTCTTGCACCAGGGAAGACTGAAATAAGCAGTCCCTTGGGCTACCTTTTTTGACTCTAAGGAAGAGGACCCTGCAAGGCTGCATCTGGCTGAAAATCACAAGGGGCTGGGAAGTGATACCTGGAAAAGTCAGTGAAAGAGGCCACAGTGCCTAGGCTCCAAAGCCCAGGTAAGGCTTCGACAGTGCCTGGAACGTGAAGGCACCCTCCACAGCGCTTTTTCCACCATGTCTGCTCTGTAGCAGAGAGCTCTGGAGACTAGGTCTGTTCTGACTGGGAAACTGAGGCCCTGGGAGCAGAGCCATTGTTCTGGCGTCTTCACAGCCAAACACCTCTTGCACCAGGGAAGACTGAATAAGCACAGTCCCTTGGGCTACCTTTTTTGACTCTAAGGAAGAGACCCTGCAAGGCTGCATCTGGCTGAAAATCACAAGGGGCTGGGAAGTGATACCTGGAAAGTCAGTGAAAGAGGCCACAGTGCCTAGGCCCCAGCCCAGGGTAAGGCTTCCCCAGTGCCAGGGAGCGTCAAGGAACCCTCCTCAGAGCTATTTCCCCATGTCTGCTCTGTAGCAGAGAGAGCTCTGGAGACTAGGTCTGTTCTGACTGGGAAACTGAGGCCCTGGGAGCAGAGCCATTGTTCTGGCGTCTTCACAGCCAAACACCTCTTGCACCAGGGAAGACTGAATAAGCAGTCCCTTGGGCTACCTTTTTTGACTCTAAGGAAGAGACCCTGCAAGGCTGCATCTGGCTGAAAATCACAAGGGGCTGGGAAGTGATACCTGGAAAGTCAGTGAAAGAGGCCACAGTGCCTAGGCTCCAAAAGCACCGGTAAGGGCTTCGACAAGTGCCCTGGGAACGTGAAGGAACCCTCCACAGCGCTATTTTCCCCATGTCTGCTCTGTAGCAGAGAGCTCTGGAGACTAGGGTCTGTTCTGACTGGGAAACTGAGGCCCTGGGAGCAGAGCCATTGTTCTGGCGTCTTCACAGCCAAACACCTCTTGCACCAGGGAAGACTGAATAAGCAGTCCCTTGGGCTACCTTTTTTGACTCTAAGGAAGAGACCCTGCAAGGCTGCATCTGGCTGAAAATCACAAGGGGCTGGGAAGTGATACCTGGAAAGTCAGTGAAAGAGGCCACAGTGCCTAGGCTCCAAAGCCCCGGGTAAGGGCTTCGACAGGCCCTGGAACGTGAAGGAACCCTCCACAGAGCTTTTTCCCCATGTCTGCTCTGTAGCAGAGAGCTCTGGAGAACTAGGTCTGTTCTGACTGGGAAACTGAGGCCCTGGGAGCAGAGCCATTGTTCTGGCGTCTTCACAGCCAAACACCTCTTGCACCAGGGAAGACTGAATAAGCAGTCCCTTGGGCTACCTTTTTTGACTCTAAGGAAGAGACCCTGCAAGGCTGCATCTGGCTGAAAATCACAAGGGGCTGGGAAGTGATACCTGGAAAGTCAGTGAAAGAGGCCACAGTGCCTAGGCTCCCCAAGCCCAGGGTAAGGCTTCCCCAGTGCCCTGTGGAACGTGAAGGAAACCCTCCTCAGAGCTATTTCCCCCATGTCTGCTCTGTAGCAGAGAGCTCTGGAGACTAGGTCTGTTCTGACTGGGAAACTGAGGCCCTGGGAGCAGAGCCATTGTTCTGGCGTCTTCACAGCCAAACACCTCTTGCACCAGGGAAGAAGACTGAATAAGCAGTCCCTTGGGCTACCTTTTTTGACTCTAAGGAAGAGACCCTGCAAGGCTGCATCTGGCTGAAAAATCACAAGGGGCTGGGAAGTGATACCTGGAAAGTCAGTGAAAGAGGCCACAGTGCCTAGGCTCCAAAGCCCAGGTAAGGGCTTCGACAGTGCCCTGGAACGTGAAGGCACCCTCCACAGCGCTTTTTCCCCATGTCTGCTCTGTAGCAGAGAGCTCTGGAGACTAGGTCTGTTCTGACTGGGAAAACTGAGGCCCTGGGAGCAGAGCCATTGTTCTGGCGTCTTCACAGCCAAAACACCTCTTGCACCAGGGAAGACTGAATAAGCAGTCCCTTGGGCTACCTTTTTTGACTCTAAGGAAGAGACCCTGCAAGGCTGCATCTGGCTGAAAAAATCACAAGGGGCTGGGAAGTGATACCTGGAAAGTCAGTGAAAGAGGCCACAGTGCCTAGGCTCCAGCACCCGGGTAAGGCTTCGACAAAAGCCTGGAACGTCAAGGCAACCCTCCTCAGCGCTTTTTCCCCATGTCTGCTCTGTAGCAGAGAGCTCTGGAGACTAGGTCTGTTCTGACTGGGAAACTGAGGCCCTGGGAGCAGAGCCATTGTTCTGGCGTCTTCACAGCCAAACACCTCTTGCACCAGGGAAGACTGAATAAGCAGTCCCTTGGGCTACCTTTTTTGACTCTAAGGAAGAGACCCTGCAAGGCTGCATCTGGCTGAAAATCACAAGGGGCTGGGAAGTGATACCTGGAAAGTCAGTGAAAGAGGCCACAGTGCCTAGGCTCCCCAAGCCCAGGGGTAAGGCTTCGACAGTGCCCTGGAACGCCTCAAGGAACCCTCCTCAGCGCTTTTTCCCCATGTCTGCTCTGTAGCAGAGAGCTCTGGAGACTAGGTCTGTTCTGACTGGGAAACTGAGGCCCTGGGAGCAGAGCCATTGTTCTGGCGTCTTCACAGCCAAACACCTCTTGCACCAGGGAAGACTGAATAAGCAGTCCCTTGGGCTACCTTTTTTGACTCTAAGGAAGAGACCCTGCAAGGCTGCATCTGGCTGAAAATCACAAGGGGCTGGGAAGTGATACCTGGAAAGTCAGTGAAAGAGGCCACAGTGCCTAGGCTCCAAAGCCCCAGGTAAGGCTTCGACAGTGCCCTGGAACGTGAAGGCACCCTCCACAGGCGCTTTTTTCTGTCTGCTCTGTAGCAGAGAGCTCTGGAGACTAGGTCTGTTCTGACTGGGAAACTGAGGCCCTGGGAGCAGAGCCATTGTTCTGGCGTCTTCACAGCCAAACACCTCTTGCACCAGGGAAGACTGAATAAGCAGTCCCTTGGGCTACCTTTTTTGACTCTAAGGAAGAGACCCTGCAAGGCTGCATCTGGCTGAAAATCACAAGGGGCTGGGAAGTGATACCTGGAAAGTCAGTGAAAGAGGCCACAGTGCCTAGGCTCCAAAGCCCAGGTAAGGCTTCGACAGTGCCCTGGAACGTGAAGGGCACCCTCCACAGCGCTTTTTCCCCATGTCTGCTCTGTAGCAGAGAGCTCTGGAGACTAGGTCTGTTTGACTGGGAAACTGAGGCCCTGGGAGCAGAGCCATTGTTCTGGCGTCTTCACAGCCAAACACCTCTTGCACCAGGGAAGACTGAATAAGCAGTCCCTTGGGCTACCTTTTTTGACTCTAAGGAAGAGACCCTGCAAGGCTGCATCTGGCTGAAAATCACAAGGGGCTGGGAAGTGATACCTGGAAAGTCAGTGAAAGAGGCCACAGTGCCTAGGCTCCAAAGCCCAGGTAAGGCTTCGACAGTGCCCTGGAACGTGAAGGCACCCTCCACAGCGCTTTTTCCCCATGTCTGCTCTGTAGCAGAGAGCTCTGGAGACTAGGTCTGTTCTGACTGGGAAACTGAGGCCCTGGGAGCAGAGCCATTGTTCTGGCGTCTTCACAGCCAAACACCTCTTGCACCAGGGAAGACTGAATAAGCAGTCCCTTGGGCTACCTTTTTTGACTCTAAGGAAGAGACCCTGCAAGGCTGCATCTGGCTGAAAATCACAAGGTGTTGGGAAGTGATACCTGGAAAGTCAGTGAAAGAGGCCACAGTGCCTAGGCCCCAGCATCCAGGTAGGGCTTGCCCAAGGCAGGGAGCCTCAAGGAACCCTCCTCAGAGCTATTTCCCCATGTCTGCTCTGTAGCAGAGAGCTCTGGAGACTAGGTCTGTTCTGACTGGGAAACTGAGGCCCTGGGAGCAGAGCCATTGTTCTGGCGTCTTCACAGCCAAACACCTCTTGCACCAGGGAAGACTGAATAAGCAGTCCCTTGGGCTACCTTTTTTGACTCTAAGGAAGAGACCCTGCAAGGCTGCATCTGGCTGAAAATCACAAGGGGCTGGGAAGTGATACCTGGAAAGTCAGTGAAAGAGGCCACAGTGCCTAGGCTCCAAAGCCCAGGTAAGGCTTCGACAGTGCCTTGGAACGTGAAGGCACCCTCCACAGCGCTTTTTCCCCATGTCTGCTCTGTAGCAGAGAGCTCTGGAGACTAGGTCTGTTCTGACTGGGAAACTGAGGCCCTGGGAGCAGAGCCATTGTTCTGGCGTCTTCACAGCCAAACACCTCTTGCACCAGGGAAGACTGAATAAGCAGTCCCTTGGGCTACCTTTTTTGACTCTAAGGAAGAGACCCTGCAAGGCTGCATCTGGCTGAAAATCACAAGGGGCTGGGAAGTGATACCTGGAAAGTCAGTGAAAGAGGCCACAGTGCCTAGGCTCCAAAGCCCAGGTAAGGCTTCGACAGTGCCCTGGAACGTGAAGGCACCCTCCACAGCGCTTTTTCCCCATGTCTGCTCTGTAGCACAGAGCTCTGGAGACTAGGTCTGTTCTGACTGGGAAACTGAGGCCCTGGGAGCAGAACCATTGTTCTGCCGTCTTCACAGCCAAACACCTCTTGCATCAGGGAAGACTGAATAGGCAGTCCCTTCGGCTACCTTTTTTGACTCTAAGGAAGAGACCCTGCAAGGCTGCATCTGGCTGAAAATCACAAGGGGCTGGGAAGTGATACCTGGAAAGTCAGTGAAAGAGGCCACAGTGCCTAGGCTCCAAAGCCCAGGTAAGGCTTCGACAGTGCCCTTGAACGTGAAGGCACCCTCCACAGCGCTTTTTCCCCATGTCTGCTCTGTAGCATGGCTGAAAATCACAAGGGCCTGCGAAGTGATACCTGGAAAGTCAGTGAAAGAGGCCACAGTGCCTAGGGCCCAGCACCCGGGTAGGGCTTCCCCAAGGCAGGGAGCCTCAAGGAACCCTCCTCAGAGCTATTTCCGCATGTCTGCTCTGTACCAGAGAGCTCTGGAGACTAGGTCTGTTCTGACTGGGAAACTGAGGCCCTGGGAGCAGAGCCATTATTCTGGCGTCTTCACAGCCAAACACCTCTTGCACCAGGGAAGACTGAATAAGCAGTCCCTTGGGCTACCTTTTTTGAATCTAAGGAAGAGACCCTGCAAGGCTGCATCTGGCTGAAAATCACAAGGGGCTGGGAAGTGATACCTCGAAAGTCAGTGAAAGAGGCCTCAGTGCCTAGGCTCCAAAGCCCAGGTAAAGCTTCGACAGTGCCCTGGAACGTGAAGGCACCCTCCACAGCGCTTTTTCCACATGTCTGCTCTGTAGCAGAGAGCTCTGGAGACTAGGTCTGTTCTGACTGGGAAACTGAGGCCCTGGGAGCAGAGCCATTGTTCTGGCGTCTTCACAGCCAAACATCTCTTGCACCAGGAAAGACTGAATAAGCAGTCCCTTGGGCTACCTTTTTTGACTCTAAGCAAGAGAACCTGCAAGGCTGCATCTGGCTGAAAATCACAAGGGGCTGGGAAGTGATACCTGGAAAGTCAGTGCAAGAGGCCACAGTGCCTAGGCCCCAGCACCCGGGTAGGGCTTCCCCAAGTCAGGGAGCCTCAAGGAACCCTCCTCAGAGCTATTTCCCCATGTCTGCTCTGTAGCAGAGAGCTCTGGAGACTAGGTCTCCTATGACTGGGAAACTCAGGCCCTGGGAGCAGAGCCATTGTTCTGGCGTATTCACAGCCAAACACCTCTTGCACCAGGGAAAACTGAATAAGCAATCCCTTGGGCTACCTTTTTTGACTCTAAGGAAGAGACCCTGCACGGCTGCATCTGGCTGAAAATCACAAGGGACTGGGAAGTGATACCTAGAAAGTCTGTGAAAGAGGCCACAGTGCCTAAGCTTCAATGCACATGTAAGGCTTCGACAGTGCCCTGGAACGTGAAGGCACCCTCCACAGCGCTTTTTACCCATGTCTGCTCTGTAACAGAGAGCTCTGGAGACTAGGTCTGTTCTGACTGGGAAACTGAGGCCCTGGGAGCAGAGCCATTGTTCTGGCGTCTTCACAGCCAAACACCTCTTGCACCATGGAAGACTGAATAAGCAGTCCCTTGGGCTAACTTTTTTGACTCTAAGGAAGAGACCCTGCAAGGCTGCATCTGGCTGAAAATCACAAGGGGCTGGGTAGTGATACCTGGAATGTCAGTGAAAGAGGCCACATTGCCTAGGCCCCAGCACCCGGGTATGACTTCCCCAAAGCAGGGAGCCTCAAGGAACCCTCCTCAGAGCTATTTCCCCATATCTGCTCTGTAGCAGAGAGCTCTGGAGACTAGGTCTGTTCTGACTGGGAAACTGAGGCCCTGGGAGCAGAGCCATTGTTCTGGCGTCTTCACAGCCAAACACATCTTGCACCAGGGAAAACTGAATAAGCAGTCCCTTGGGCTACCTTTTTTGACTCTAAGGAAGAGACCCTGCAAGGCTGCATCTGGCTGAAAATCACAAGGGGCTGGGAAGTGATACCTGCAAAGTCAGTGAAAGAGGCCACAGTGCCTAGGCTCCAAAGCCCAGGTAAGGCTTCGACAGTGCCCTGGA
>JAGTYA010000587.1:0-21606 GCA_024291935.2 Okapia johnstoni | reverse complement strand
CCAAAAACGCAGAGGAGCGTTCCCCCGGGCCCCCCCTCCTTGCGAACGGGGGCCCTTGGGATCTGCAGCGACGCGAGAGCCGTCCTGCCTTCTCTCTGGCGCTGCAACGGAGGCTGGACTCCCCTCTAGGCGCCCCCAGAGGTTTCCCTGGGATACCCGTGTCCCACACAAGGCGAGCGGAACCCTGAGTCTCCAGAGGCCGCTCGCTGAGGGGCCCCCCGTCGCCGTCGGCCCCTCCTCTCGAAAGGCACAGGGTCCAATCCCCCTTCCCTGAATGCCATCGCAATCCCTACATTCCCTCGCACCTCATACAGAGCGGGACTCTCGCCTCTCCTGAGGTTCGAGAAGAGGGCCCCAAGGGGGCCAGTTACCGGCCTGCAAGACCAAAGGTCCCCGAGGAAACCCCCCCATCGGCAAGCGAGTCCAGTTCCCTGGACCGTGAGGCGAGGGGTAAGCCCAGCAGGACCCTGGCGATGTCAAAGGAGGCCTGGACTTCTCAAGAATCTCCAACAAGAGAGGCTCCCCGAGGCGCCACGCCCTCCTCAGATTCAGAGAGGCCACCCCCCCCGCCTTCCCCCCCTGCGCCGCGCGCGAAAAGCACGACCTTCGCCCCTGCATTCGAGGGGAAGCCCATTGCCCTTGGCTGTGACCGGAGAGAAAGGACTGAGGTCCCCTCGACCTCCCTGGAGGCCACCCCTTCCACAGTGTGCCAGTTATACCTGTCCCCTCCCCCCCTCCAGGGGACCCCCGAGGGTCCTAGCTCCCATGCCTGGACCGCGGACCCAGGGCGCTGCAGACGCCTCCTGGCGAATCCCGAGGGCTGGCTCGGCGGAGGCTGGACTCCCTCTAGGCGCCCCCAGAGGTTCCCTGGGATACCCGTGTCCACAGGCGAGCGGAACCCTGAGTCTCCAGAGGCCGCTCTCGCCGAGGGGCCCCCCGTCGCCGTCGGCCCCTCCTCTCGAAAGGGGGGTCCAATCCCCTTCCTGAATGCCATGCATCGCAATCCCTACATTCCCTCGCACCTCCAGAGCGGGGGACTCTCGCCTCTCCTGAGGTTCGAGAAGAGGCCCCAAGGGGCCAGTTCCGGGCCGCAAGACCAAAGGTCCCCCGAGGAAACCCCCCATCGGCAAGCGAGTCCAGTTCCCTGGACGTGAGGCGAGGGGAAGCCCAGCAGCCCCTGGCGATGTCAAAGGAGGCCTGGACTTCTCAGAGGCAACAAAGAGAGGCTCCCCGAGGCGCCACGCCCCCGATTCAGAGAGGCCACCCCCGCTTCCCCCCCCTGCGCCGCGCGCGGAAAAGCACGAACCTTCGCCCCCCCTGCATTCGAGGGGCATTCGAGGGGGAAAGCCCGATTGCCCTTGGCTGTGACCGGAGAGAAAGGCTGAGTCCCCTCGACTCCCTGGAGGCCACCCCACAGGTGCCAGTTATACCTGTCCCCCTCCCCCCCCTCCCGGGACCCCCGAGGGTCCTAGCTCCATGCCTGACGCGGACGGACCCAGGGCGCTGCAGCGCCTCCTGGCGAATCCCGAGGCTGCTCGGGCCCCCTGTCGCTCCTCGAAAGGAGGAGGCATGGCGACCCCCGCTGGGCTACGGGCGGGGGAACGGCCGGCGCGACGGGCCGGGGTACCCGCCGCAACTCGAGAATGCACCGCAAGTCGCAAGTCGAGAACACCCCCCGTGAGGCCACGCCCATAGAGGGAGGAGGCGCTTTTCCCTTGCAGGGCATGGAGAGCATGCCCCCCCCCCGCACCTGCCCCCGGCTCCGAACGGGGCTTGACTCCTTGCGGGCGACTCCAGGGTGTCCCCCCCCGAGATCCCCCCGGGCCAACCTGCCAAGAAAGCGGGGCTTCCCCGCCACACCGCGCGGGGCGTCCCCCGGCCCCCCCCCTCCTTGCGAGACGGGGCCCTTGGGATCTGCAGCGACGCGAGAGCCGTCCTGCCTTCTCTCTGGCGCTGCAAACGGAGGCTGGACTCCCTCTAGGCGCCCCCCAGAGGTTCCCTGGGATACCCGTGTCCACAGGCGAGCGGAACCCTGAGTCTCCAGAGGCCGCTCGCGAGGGGCCCCCCCCGTCGCCGTCGGCCCCTCCTCTCGAAAGGGGGGTCCAATCCCCTTCCTGAATGCCATCGCAATCCCTACATTCCCTCGCACCTCCAGAGCGGGACTCTCGCCTCTCCTGAGGTTCGAGAAGAGGCCCCAAGGGGCCAGTTCCGGCCGCAAGACCAAAGGTCCCCCGAGGAACCCCCATCGGCAAGCGAGTCCAGTTCCCTGGACGTGAGGCGAGGGGAAGCCCAGCAGCCCCTGGCGATGTCAAAGGAGGCCTGGACTTCTCAGAGGCAACAAGAGAGGCTCCCCGAGGCGCCACGCCCCCCGATTCAGAGAGGCCACCCCCGCTTCCCCCTGCGCCGCGCGGAAAAAAAGCACGACCTTCGCCCCCTGCATTCGAGGGGAAGCCCGATTGCCCTTGGCTGTGACCGGAGAGAAAGGCTGAGTCCCCTCGACTCCCTGGAGGCCACCCCACAGGTGCCAGTTATACCTGTCCCCTCCCCCCCTCCGGGGACCCCCGAGGGTCCTAGCTCCATGCCTGACGCGGACCCAGGGCGCTGCAGCGCCTCCTGGCGAATCCCGAGGCTGCTCGGGCCCCTGTCCGCTCGAAAGGAGGCATGGCGACCCCGCTGGGCTAACGGGGGAGACGGGCCGGGGTACCCGCCCGCAACTCGAGAATGCACCGCCGCAAGTCGAGAACACCCCCGTGAGGCCACGCCCATAGAGGGAGGAGGCGCTTTTCCCTTGCAGGGCATGGAGAGCATGCCCCGGCACCTGTTCCGGCTCCGAACGGGGCTTGACTCCTTGCGGGCGACTCCAGGTGTCCCCCGAGATCCCCCGGCCAACCTGCCAAGAAAGCGGGGCTTCCCGCCACACCGCGAGGGCGTCCCCCGGGCCCCCCCTCCTTGCGAGACGGGGCCCTTGGGATCTGCAGCGACGCGAGAGCCGTCCTGCCTTCTCTCTGGCGCTGCAACGGAGGCTGGACTCCCTCTAGGCGCCCCCAGAGGTTCCCTGGGATACCCGTGTCCACAGGCGAGCGGAACCCTGAGTCTCCAGAGGCCGCTCGCGAGGGGCCCCCCGTCGCCGTCGGCCCCTCCTCTCGAAAGGGGGTCCAATCCCCTTCCTGAATGCCATCGCAATCCCTACATTCCCTCGCACCTCCAGAGCGGGACTCTCGCCTCTCCTGAGGTTCGAGAAGAGGCCCCAAGGGGCCAGTTCCGGCCGCAAGACCAAAGGTCCCCGAGGAACCCCCATCGGCAAGCGAGTCCAGTTCCCTGGACGTGAGGCGAGGGGAAGCCCAGCAGCCCCTGGCGATGTCAAAGGAGGCCTGGACTTCTCAGAGGCAACAAGAGAGGCTCCCCGAGGCGCCACGCCCCCGATTCAGAGAGGCCACCCCCGCTTCCCCCTGCGCCGCGCGCGGAAAAAGCACGACCTTCGCCCCTGCATTCGAGGGGAAGCCCGATTGCCCTTGGCTGTGACCGGAGAGAAAGGCTGAGTCCCCTCGACTCCCTGGAGGCCACCCCACAGGTGCCAGTTATACCTGTCCCCCCTCCCCCCCCCTCCCGGGGACCCCCGAGGGTCCTAGCTCCATGCCTGACGCGGACCCAGGGCGCTGCTGCAGCGCCTCCTGGCGAATCCCGAGGCTGCTCGGGCCCCCTGTCCGCTCGAAAGGAGGCATGGCGACCCCGCTGGGCTAACGGGGGAGACGGGCCGGGGTACCCGCCGCAACTCGAGAATGCACCGCCGCAAGTCGAGAACACCCCCGTGAGGCCACGCCCATAGAGGGAGGAGGCGCTTTTCCCTTTGCAGGGCATGGAGAGCATGCCCCGGCACCTGTTCCGGCTCCCGAACGGGGCTTGACTCCTTGCGGGCGACTCCAGGTGTCCCCCGAGATCCCCGGGCCAACCTGCCAAGAAAGCGGGGCTTCCCGCCACACCGCGAGGGCGTCCCCCGGGCCCCCCTCCTTGCGAGACGGGGCCCTTGGGATCTGCAGCGACGCGAGAGCCGTCCTGCCTTCTCTCTGGCGCTGCAACGGGCTGGACTCCCTCTAGGCGCCCCCAGAGGTTCCCTGGGATACCCGTTGTCCACAGGCGAGCGGAACCCTGAGTCTCCAGAGGCCGCTCGCGAGGGGCCCCCCGTCGCCGTCGGCCCCTCTCTCTCGAAAGGGGGGTCCAATCCCCTTCTGAATGCCATCGCAATCCCTACATTCCCTCGCACCTCCTCAGAGCGGGACTCTCGCCTCTCCTGAGGTTCGAGAAGAGGCCCCAAGGGGCCAGTTCCGCCCGCAAGACCAAAGGTCCCCGAGGAACCCCCATCGGCAAGCGAGTCCAGTTCCCCTGGACGTGAGGCGAGGGGGAAGCCCAGCAGCCCCTGGCGATGTCAAAGGAGGCCTGGACTTCTCTCTCAGAGGCAACAAGAGAGGCTCCCCGAGGCGCCACGCCCCCGATTCAGAGAGGCCACCCCCGCTTCCCCCTGCGCCGCGCGGAAAAAAGCACGACTTCGCCCCTGCATTCGAGGGGAAGCCCCCGATTGCCCTTGGCTGTGACCGGAGAGAAAGGCTGAGTCCCCTCGACTCCCCCTGGAGGCCACCCCACAGGTGCCAGTTATACCTGTCCCCTCCCCCCTCCGGGGGACCCCCGAGGGTCCTAGCTCCATGCCTGACGCGGACCCAGGGCGCTGCAGCGCCTCCTGGCGAATCCCGAGGCTGCTCGGGCCCCTGTCCGCTCGAAAGGAGGCATGGCGACCCCGCTGGGCTAACGGGGGAGACGGGCCGGGGTACCCGCCGCAACTCGAGAATGCACCGCCGCAAGTCGAGAACACCCCCGTGAGGCCACGCCCATAGAGGGAGGAGGCGCTTTTCCCTTGCAGGGCATGGAGAGCATGCCCCGGCACCTGTTCCGGCTCCGAACGGGGCTTGACTCCTTGCGGGCGACTCCAGGTGTCCCCCGAGATCCCCGGGCCAACCTGCCAAGAAAGCGGGGGCTTCCCGCCACACCGCGAGGGCGTCCCCCGGGCCCCCCTCCTTGCGAGACGGGGCCCTTGGGATCTGCAGCGACGCGAGAGCCGTCCTGCCTTCTCTCTGGCGCTGCAACGGAGGCTGGACTCCCTCTAGGCGCCCCCAGAGGTTCCCTGGGATACCCGTGTCCACAGGCGAGCGGAACCCTGAGTCTCCAGAGGCCGCTCGCGAGAGGGGCCCCCCCCGCCGTCGGGCCCCCTCCTCTCGAAAGGGGGGTCCAATCCCCTTCCTGAATGCCATCGCAATCCAATCCCTACATTCCCTCGCACCTCCAGAGCGGGACTCTCGCCTCTCCTGAGGTTCGAGAAGAGGCCCCAAGGGGCCAGTTCCGGCCGCAAGACCAAAGGTCCCCGAGGAACCCCCATCGGCAAGCGAGTCCAGTTCCCTGGACGTGAGGCGAGGGGAAGCCCAGCAGCCCCTGGCGATGTCAAAGGAGGCCTGGACTTCTCAGAGGCAACAAGAGAGGCTCCCCGAGGCGCCACGCCCCCGATTCAGAGAGGCCACCCCCCCGCCCCCCCCCTGCGCCGCGCGGAAAAGCACGACCTTCGCCCCTGCATTCGAGGGGAAGCCCGATTGCCCTTGGCTGTGACCGGAGAGAAAGGCTGAGTCCCCTCGACTCCCTGGAGGCCACCCCACAGGTGCCAGTTATACCTGTCCCCTCCCCCCCTCCGGGGACCCCCGAGGGTCCTAGCTCCATGCCTGACGCGGACCCAGGGCGCTGCAGCGCCTCCTGGCGAATCCCGAGGCTGCTCGGGCCCCTGTCCGCTCGAAAGGAGGCATGGCGACCCCGCTGGGCTAACGGGGGAGACGGGCCGGGGTACCCGCCGCAACTCGAGAATGCACCGCCGCAAGTCGAGAACACCCCCGTGAGGCCACGCCCATAGAGGGAGGAGGCGCTTTTTTCCCTTGCAGGGCATGGAGAGCATGCCCCGGGCACCTGTTCCGGCTCCGAACGGGGCTTGACTCCTTGCGGGCGACTCCAGGTGTCCCCCGAGATCCCCGGGCCAACCTGCCAAGAAAGCGCGGGGCTTCCCGCCACACCGCGAGGGCGTCGTCCCCCGGCCCCCCCTCCTTGCGAGACGGGGCCCTTGGGATCTGCAGCGACGCGAGAGCCGTCCTGCCTTCTCTCTGGCGCTGCAACGGAGGCTGGACTCCCTCTAGGCGCCCCCAGAGGTTCCCTGGGATACCCGTGTCCACAGGCGAGCGGAACCCTGAGTCTCCAGAGGCCGCTCGCGAGGGGCCCCCCGTCGCCGTCGGCCCCTCCTCTCGAAAGGGGGGTCCAATCCCCTTCCTGAATGCCATCGCAATCCCTACATTCCCTCGCACCTCCAGAGCGGGACTCTCGCCTCTCCTGAGGTTCGAGAAGAGGCCCCAAGGGGCCAGTTCCGGCCGCAAGACCAAAGGTCCCCGAGGAACCCCCATCGGCAAGCGAGTCCAGTTCCCTGGACGTGAGGCGAGGGGAAGCCCAGCAGCCCCTGGCGATGTCAAAGGAGGCCTGGACTTCTCAGAGGCAACAAGAGAGGCTCCCCGAGGCGCCACGCCCCCGATTCAGAGAGGCCACCCCCGCTTCCCCCTGCGCCGCGCGGAAAAGCACGACCTTCGCCCCTGCATTCGAGGGGAAGCCCGATTGCCCTTGGCTGTGACCGGAGAGAAAGGCTGAGTCCCCTCGACTCCCTGGAGGCCACCCCACAGGTGCCAGTTATACCTGTCCCCTCCCCCCCTCCGGGGACCCCCGAGGGTCCTAGCTCCATGCCTGACGCGGACCCAGGGCGCTGCAGCGCCTCCTGGCGAATCCCGAGGCTGCTCGGGCCCCTGTCCGCTCGAAAGGAGGCATGGCGACCCCGCTGGGCTAACGGGGGAGACGGGCCGGGGTACCCGCCGCAACTCGAGAATGCACCGCCGCAAGTCGAGAACACCCCCGTGAGGCCACGCCATAGAGGGAGGAGGCGCTTTTTCCCTTGCAGGGCATGGAGAGCATGCCCCGGCACCTGTTCCGGCGCCGAACGGGGCTTGACTCCTTGCGGGCGACTCCAGGTGTCCCCCGAGATCCCCGGGCCAACCTGCCAAGAAAGCGGGCTTTCCCGCCACACCGCGAGGGCGTCCCCCCCGGCCCCCCTCCTTTGCGAGACGGGGCCCTTGGGATCTGCAGCGACGCGAGAGCCGTCCTGCCTTCTCTCTGGCGCTGCAACGGAGGCTGGACTCCTCTAGGCGCCCCCAGAGGTTCCCTGGGATACCCGTGTCCACAGGCGAGCGGAACCCTGAGTCTCCAGAGGCCGCTCGCGAGGGGCCCCCCGTCGCCGTCGGCCCCTCCTCTCGAAAGGGGGGTCCAATCCCCTTCCTGAATGCCATCGCAATCCCTACATTCCCTCGCACCTCCAGAGCGGGACTCTCGCCTCTCCTGAGGTTCGAGAAGAGGCCCCAAGGGGCCAGTTCCGGCCGCAAGACCAAAGGTCCCCGAGGAACCCCCATCGGCAAGCGAGTCCAGTTCCCTGGACGTGAGGCGAGGGGAAGCCCAGCAGCCCCTGGCGATGTCAAAGGAGGCCTGGACTTCTCAGAGGCAACAAGAGAGGCTCCCCGAGGCGCCACGCCCCCGATTCAGAGAGGCCACCCCCGCTTCCCCCTGCGCCGCGCGCGGAAAAGCACGACCTTCGCCCCTGCATTCGAGGGGAAGCCCGATTGCCCTTGGCTGTGACCGGAGAGAAAGGCTGAGTCCCCTCGACTCCCTGGAGGCCACCCCACAGGTGCCAGTTATACCTGTCCCCTCCCCCCTTTCGGGGACCCCCGAGGGTCCTAGCTCCATGCCTGACGCGGACCCAGGGCGCTGCAGCGCCTCCTGGCGAATCCCGAGGCTGCTCGGGCCCCTGTCCGCTCGAAAGGAGGCATGGCGACCCCGCTGGGCTAACGGGGGAGACGGGCCGGGGTACCCGCCGCAACTCGAGAATGCACCGCCGCAAGTCGAGAACACCCCCGTGAGGCCACGCCCATAGAGGGAGGAGGCGCTTTTCCCTTGCAGGGCATGGAGAGCATGCCCCGGCACCTGTTCCGGCTCCGAACGGGGGCTTGACTCCTTGCGGGCGACTCCAGGTGTCCCCCGAGATCCCCGGGCCAACCTGCCAAGAAAGCGGGGCTTCCCGCCACACCGCGAGGGCGTCCCCCGGGCCCCCCTCCTTGCGAGACGGGGCCCTTGGGATCTGCAGCGACGCGAGAGCCGTCCTGCCTTCTCTCTGGCGCTGCAACGGAGGCTGGACTCCCTCTAGCAGGTTCCCTGGGATACCCGTGTCCACAGGCGAGCGGAACCCTGAGTCTCCAGAGGCCGCTCGCGAGGGGCCCCGCTCCATGCCTGACGCGGACCTCAGGCGCTTGCAGCGCCTCCTGGCGAATCCCGAGGCTGCTCGGGCCCCCTGTCCCGCTCGAAAAGGAGGCATGCGCGACCCCGCTGGGTAAACGGGGGAGTTCGGGCCGGGGTACCCGCCGGCAACTCGAGAATGCACCGCCGGCAAGTCGAGAACACCCCGTGAGGCCCGCCCATAGAGGGAGGAGGCGCTTTTACCTTGCAGGGCATGGAGAGCATGACCCCGGCACCTGGTTCCTGGCTCCGTACGGGGCTTGACTCCACTGGCGGGCGAGTCCAGGTGTCCCCCCCGAGATCCCCGGGCCAACCTGCCAAGAAAGCGGGGCTTCCCGCCACACAGCGAACAGACGTTCCCCCGGGCCCCCCTGTCCTTGGCGGAGAAGGGGCCCTTGGGATCTGCTCAGCCGACTGCGAGAGCCGTCACTGCCTTCTCTTTGGCGCCTGCCCGGAGGCTGGATACCTGCTAGGCGCCCCAGTGGTTAACTGGGAGACTCGTGTCCACCGGCGAGCGGTGATCTGCGTCTCCAGTGAGGCCACGCTGCGAGGGGCCCCCCGTCGCCGTCGGCCCTCCTCTCGGAAAGGGGGGTGGAATCCCCTTCTGATTGCCATAGCAATCCCTACATTCCCCTCCGCACCTCCAGAGAGGGATCTGCTCTCCTGGGGTTCGGAAGAGGGCCCCAAGGGGCCTTCAGGCCGCAAGACCAAAGGTCCCAGAGGAACCCCCATTCGGCACGCGAGATCCAGTCCTCTGGACGTGAGGCGAGGGGAAGGCCATTCAGCCCTGGGGATGTCAAAGGTGGCCTACACCTCGAGGGCAACAAGAGAGGTCCCCGAGGCCGCCACGCCCTCCGATATAGAGACGCCAGGCCCCCTGGGTTTCTGCGCCGCGCGGAAAAGCCCGACCTTCGCCCCTGCAATCGAGGGGGAAGCCCGATTCCTTGGCTCGTGACCGGAGAGAAAGGCTGAGTCCCCTCGACTCCCTGGACGGCCACCCACCCCCAGGTGCCTGTATATACCTGTCCATCCCCCCCTCCGGGGACCCCCGAGGGTCCTAGCTCCATGCCTGAGGGACCCAGGACGCTGTCAGCGCCTCCTGGGCGAATCCCGAGGCTGCAGGGGCCCCTGTCGGCTCGAAAGGGTGGCATTGGCGACCCCGCTGCCCTCCTCGGGGCGGAGACGGGCCGGGGTTACCGCCGCAATCGAGAATGCACCGCCGCAAGTCTGAGAACGCCCAAGTGAGGCCAATTCCATTCTCGGGTGAAGGCGCTTTTCAAGTGCAGGGATGAAGGTGCATTGCCCCGGCATCTGTTCCGGCTCGAAGAAGGGGCTTGACTTCCTTGCGGGGCGACATCCAGGGGTCCCCAGCCCACCCAATTAAACAACCAGGACCTGCCAAGAAAAAGCGGGGCTTCCCGCCACACCGCGAGGGACATCGCACGGGCCCCCTACCTTGCGAGACGGGGCCTTGGGATCTGAAGCGACGCGAGAGCCGTACTGACCTTCTCTCTGGCGCTGCAACGGAGGCTGGCTCTCTAGGTACCACCCAGAGGTTCCCTGGGGGATTATCCGTGTCCACCGGCGAGGCGGATAACCCAGAGTCTCCTGAGACCGCTCGCGAGGGGCCCCGTCGCCGTCCCCCTCATCTCGAAAGGGGGGTCCAATCCCCTTGCCTGACTGCCATCGCACTCCCTACATTTCCCTCGCAAGCTCCAGACGGGATCTCGCCTCTCCTGAGGTTCGAGAAAGAGGCCAAGGGGCCAGTTCGGCCGCAAGACCAAATAGGTCCCGAGGAACCCCTCGGCAAGCGGAGTCCAGTTCTGGACGTGAGGCGAGGGGAAAGCCAGCAGCCCCAGTCGATGGTAAAGGAGGACTGGACTCCTCAGGAGGCAACCAGAGAGGCTCCCCAAGGCGCAGTCCCCCGATTTCACCCTGGCCACCGCCGCTTCCCCCTGCGCCGCGCGCACGTCCTTCCAGCACCTGAAATTCGAGGGGACGCTCGATTGCCCCAGGATGTGCACCGGAGAGAAAGGCTGAGTCCTCGAATCCCTGGAGGCACCCCCAAGGTGCCCGCTATACCTGTTACCTCCCCCCTCCGGGGACCACCGAGGGTCCTAGCTCCATGCCACGCGGACCAGGGCGCTTAGCGCCTTCCTGGCGAATCCGAGGCAGCTCAGGACCCTGTCCGCTCGAAAGGAGGCCATGGCGACCGCGCTGGGCTAACGGGGGTAGACAGGCCGGTGGTACCCAGCCGGACAACTCGAGGAATGGACCGCCGCAAGTCCGAAGAAACACCCCGTGAGGCGCCCATAGAGGGAGGAGGCGCTTTTCCCTTGCAGGGCATGGAGAGCATGCCCCGGCACCTGTTTCCTCCCAGCGCCGAACGGGGCTTGACCTCCTTGCGGGCGACTCTCAGGTGTTCCCCCGAGATCCCCCGTGGGCCAACCTGCAAGAAAGCGATGGGCTTCCCGCCACATAATACACCGCGAGGGCGTCCCCCGGGCCCCCCCTCCTTGCGAGACGGGGCCCTTGGGATCTGCAGCGACCGCGAGAGCGCCTTCCCTGCCTTCTCGCTCTGGCGCTGCAAACGGAGGTCTGGACTCCCTCTAGGACCGCCCTCCCCCAGAGGTTCCCTGGGATACCCGTGTCCACAGGCGAACGCGGAAACCCTGAGTCTTTCCAGAGGCCGCTCGCGAGGGGGCTCCCCCGTCGCCGTCGGCCCCTCGCCTCTCGAAAGGGGGGTCCAATCCACTTCCTGAATGCCATCGCAATCCCTACATTCCTCTCGCACCATCCAGAGCGGAGACTCTCGCCTCTCCTGAGGAGTTCGAGAAGAGGCCCCAAGGGGCCAGTTCCGGCCGCAAAGACCAACGGTCCCGAGGAACCCCCCATCGGCAAGCGAGTCCAGTTTCCTGGACGTGAGGCGAGGGGAAGCCCAGCAGCCCCTGGCGATGTCAAAGGAGGCCCTTTGGACATTCTCAGCGAGGCCAACAAGAGAGGCTCCCGAGGCGCCACGCCACCCCGATTCAGCTAGAGGCCACCCCCCCCGCTTCCCCCCTGCGCCGCGCGGAAAAGCAACGGACCTTCGCCCCCTGCATTCGAGGGGAAGCCCGATTGCCCTTGGCTGTGACCGGACGAGAGAAAGGCTGAGTCCCCTCGACTCCCTGGAGGGCCACCCCACAGGTGCCATGTCGTTTCTACCTGTCCTTCCCTCCCCCCTCCGGGGACCCCCCACGAGGGGTCCTAGCTCCACCCTTGAGCCTGACGTCTAGGACCCACAGGGCGCTGCAGCGCCTCCTGGCGACATCCCGAGGCTGGGCTCGGGTCCTGTCCGCTCGAAAAGGAGGCATGGAAGACGAATGGCGACCCGCTGGGCTAACGGGGCTGAGACCCGGGGCCCCGGTGTAGACCCCGCCGCAAACTCTCGAGGAATGCTCCGCCGCAAGTCCCGAGAACTCCCCCGTGAGGCCACGCCCATAGAGGGAGGAGGCGCTTTTCCCTTGCAGGGCATGGAGAGCATGCCCCGGGCACCTGTTCCGGCTTCCGAACGGGGCTTGACTCCTTCGCGGGCGACTCCAGGTGTCCCCTCGAGAGTTCCCCGGGCCTAACCTGCCAAGAAAGCGGGGCTTCCCGCCACACTTTCTGCGAGGGGCGTCCCCCGGGCCCCCTTCTCCTTGCGAGTCCCCCCTCGACGGTGGCCCTTGGGATCTGCGAGCGACGCGAGAGCCGTCCTGCCTTTCTCTTCTGGCGCTGCAACGGAGGCTGGACTCCCTCTATAGGCGCACCCCCAGAGGTTCCCTGGGATACCCGATGTCCCACAGGCGAGCGGAACCCTGAGTCTCCAGAGGCCACCCGCTCGCGAAGGGGCCACACCCGTCGCCGTCGGCCCCTCCTCTCGAAAGGGGGGTCCAAATCCCGCTTCCTGAATGCCATCGCAATCCCTTACATTCCCTCGCACTCTCCAGAGCGGGACGTCTCGCCTTCTCCTGAGGTTCGAGACTGAGAGGCCCCAAGGGGCACAGTTCCGGCCGCCGCAGGACCAAAGGTCCCCCCGAGGAACCCCCATTGGGCAAAGCGAGGGACGTCCAGTTTCCCTGGACGTGAGGCGAGGGGATAAGTACCCCAGCAGCCCCTGGCGATGTGATATCGTCCTAAAGGTGGCCTGGACTTCTCAGAGGCAAGCAAGAGAGGCTCCCCGAGGCGCCACGCCCCCGATTCAGAGAGGCCACCCCCGCTTCCCCTCTGCGCCGCGCGGGAAAAAAGCACGACCTTTTTCCGCCCCTGCATTCGAGGGGAAAAGCGCCCGATTGCCCCTTGGCTGTGACCGGGGCTGGAGAGAGTCGGTGGCTGAGTCCCCCTCGACTCCCTGGAGGGGCGGGAGGGCACCCCACAAAGTTGCCCGTTGCCCCACCTATACCTGTCCCCCTCCCCACCTCCGGGGACCCCCCGAGGGTCCTAGGCTCCATGCCCTGTGATTGTCGCGGCGTCCCAGGGCGCTGCAAGCGCCTCCTGGCGAATCCCTGAGGCCTGCTCGGGCCCCTGTCCGCTCGATTGGAAGAGAGGAACCCCCACACCCCCGATCATCCACACCATCCCACCGGCGTGCCTACCCTCCCCTTTCCCCAATCGCTGGGCTTAACGGGGGGAGACGGGCCGGGGTACCCGCCTCAAACGCGCAACTCGAGAATGCATAGGCCGCAAGTCGGAGAACACCCCCGTGAGGGCCACGGCCCATAGAGGGGAGGTAGGCGCGTTTTCCCTTGGCAGGGCATGAGGAGTTGAGAGCATTGGCTCGGGGTCCGGGCAAACCTGTTCCGGAGCTTCCGAACCGGGGCTTGACTCCTTGCGGGCGACTCCATGGTGTGTAGCGGGGCTTCCCGCCACACCGCGGAGGGGGATATTGTTTGTAACCCATCCGGGGCCCCCTCTCTTGCGAGACGCGGGGGCCCTTGGGATCTGCAGCGACGCGGGGGGGGGGGGAGAGCCTCGTCCTGCCTTTCTCTCTGGCGCTGCAACGGAGGCTGGACTCCTCTAGGCGCCCCACAGTGGTCTCCCTGGGATACCCGTTTGTCCACAGGCGAGCGGAACCCTGAGTCTCCAGAGGCCGCTCGCAGAGGGGCAGGAGCCCCCGTCGCCGTTCGGCCCCTTCCTCTCGAAATGAGGGGGGTCCAATCCCCTTCCTGGAATGCCATCGCAAAATCCCTACATATCATTCCTAGCACTCAATGCCTCCAGAGCGGGACTCTCGCCTCTCCTGAGGTTCGGAGAAAGACGGTGGCCCCAAGGGGCCAGTTCCGGCCGCAAGACCAAAAGGTCCCCCTGAGGAACCCCCATCATCGGCAAGCGAGTCCCAGTTCCGATGCTGGACGTGAGGCGAGGGGAAGCCCAGGCAGCCCCTGGATGTCAAAGGAGGCCTGGACTTCTCAGAGGCCACAAGAGGGAGAGAGGCTCCCCCGAGGCGCCACGCTTTCCCCCGATTCAGAGAGGCCACCCCCGCTTCCCCTGCGCCGCGCGGAAAAAGCACCACGACCTTCGCCCCTGCATTCGAGGGGAAGCCCGATTGCCCTTGGCTGTGACCGGAGAGAAAGGCTGAGTCCCCTCGACTCCCTGGAGGCCACCCCACAGGTGCCAGTTATACCCTGTCCCCTCCCCCCCCCTCCGGGGACCCCCGAGGGGTCCTAGCTCCATGCCTGACGCGGACCCAGGGCGCTGCATTGCAGCGCCTCCTGGCGAATCCCGAGGCTGCTCGGGCCCCTGTCCGCTCGAAAGGAGGCATGGCGAACCCGTTGGGCTAACGGGGGGAGACGGGCCGGGGTACCCGCCGCAACTCGAGAATGCACCGCCGCAAGTCGAGAACACCCCCGTGAGGCCACGCCCATAGAGGGAGGAGGCGCTTCTCCCTTGCAGGGCATGGAGAGCATGCCCCCGGCACCTGTTCCGGCTCTCCGAACGGGGCTTGACTCCTTGCGGGCGACTCCAGGTGTCCCCCCCGAGATCCCCGGGCCAACCTGCCAAGAAAAGCGGGGCTTCCCGCCACACCAAACGACGAGGGGCGTCCCCCGGGCCCCCCCTCCTTGCGAGACGGGGGCCCTTGGGATCTGCAGCGACGCGAGAGAGCCGTCCTGCCTGCCTTCTCTCTGGCGCTGCAACGGAGGCTGGACTCCCTCTAGGCGCCCCCCAGAGGTTCCCTGGGATACCCGTGTCCACAGGCGAGCGGAACCCTGAGTCTCCAGAGGCCGCTCGCGAGGGGCCCCCCGTCGCCGTCGGCCCCTCCTCTCGAAAGGGGGGGTCCAATCCCCTTCCTGAATGCCATCGCAATCCCTACATTCCCTCGCACCTCCAGAGCGGGACTCTCGCCTCTCCTGAGGTTCGAGAAGAGGCCCCAAGGGGCCAGTTCCGGCCGCAAGACCAAAGGTCCCCGAGGAACCCCCATCGGCAAGCGAGTCCAGTTCCCTGGACGTGAGGCGAGGGGAAGCCCAGCAGCCCCTGGCGATGTCAAAGGAGGCCTGGACTTCTCAGAGGCAAACAAGAGAGGCTCCCCGAGGCGCCACGCCCCCGATTCAGAGAGGCCACCCCCGCTTCCCCCTGCGCCGCGCGGAAAAAGCACGACCTTCGCCCCTGCATTCGAGGGGAAAGCCCGATTGCCCTTGGCTGTGACCGGAGAGAAAGGCTGAGTCCCCTCGACTCCCTGGAGGCCACCCCACAGGTGCCAGTTATACCTGTCCCCTCCCCCCCTCCGGGGACCCCCGAGGGTCCTAGCTCCATGCCTGACGCGGACCCAGGGCGCTGCAGCGCCTCCTTTCGAATCCCGAGGCTGCTCGGGCCCCTGTCCGCTCGAAAGGAGGCATGGCGACCCCCGCTGGGCTAACGGGGGAGACGGGCCGGGTACCCCGCCGCAACTCGAGAAATGCACCGCCGCAAGTCGAGAACACCCCCGTGAGGCCACGCCCATAGAGGGAGGAGGCGCTTTTCCCTTGCAGGGCATGGAGAGCATGCCCCGGCACCTGTTCCGGCTCCGAACGGGGCTTGACTCCTTGCGGGCGACTCCAGGTGTCCCCCGAGATCCCCGGGCCAACCTGCCAAGAAAGCGGGGCTTCCCGCCACACCGCGAGGGCGTCCCCCGGGCCCCCCTCCTTGCGCGAGACGGGGCCCCTTGGGATCTGCAGCGACGCGAGAGCCGTCCTGCCTTCTCTCTGGCGCTGCAAACGGAGGCTGGACTCCCTCTAGGCGCCCCCAGAGGTTTCCCTGGGATACCCGTGTCCACAGGCGAGCGGAACCCTGAGTCTCCAGAGGCCGCTCGCGAGGGGCCCCCCGTCGCGCCGTCGGCCCCTCCTCTCGAAAAGGGGGGTCCAATCCCCTTCCTGAATGCCATCGCAATCCCTACATTCCCTCGCACCTCCAGAGCGGGACTCTCGCCTCTCTCCTGAGGTTCGAGAAGAGGCCCCAAGGGGCCAGTTCCGGCCGCAAGACCAAAGGTCCCCGAGGAACCCCCATCGGCAAGCGAGTCCAGTTCCCTGGACGTGAGGCGAGGGAAGCCCAGCAGCCCCTGGCGATGTCAAAAGGAGGCCTGGACTTCTCAGAGGCAACAAGAGAGGCTCCCCGAGGCGCCACGCCCCCGATTCAGAGAGGCCACCCCCGCTTCCCCCTGCGCCGCGCGGAAAAGCACGACCTTCGCCCCTGCATTCGAGGGGAAGCCCGATTGCCCTTGGCTGTGACCGGGAGAGAAAAAGGCTGAGTCCCCTCGACTCCCTGGAGGCCACCCCACAGGTGCCAGTTATACCTGTCCCCTCCCCCCCTCCGGGGACCCCCGAGGGTCCTAGCTCCATGCCTGACGCGGACCCAGGGCGCTGCAGCGCCTCCTGGCGAATCCCGAGGCTGCTCGGGCCCCTGTCCGCTCGAAAGGAGGCATGGCGACCCCGCTGGGCTAACGGGGGGGGGAGACGGGCCGGGGTACCCGCCGCAACTCGAGAATGCACCGCCGCAAGTCGAGAACACCCCCGTGAGGCCACGCCCATAGAGGGAGGAGGCGCTTTTCCCTTGCAGGGCATGGAGAGCATGCCCCGGCACCTGTTCCGGCTCCGAACGGGGCTTGACTCCTTGCGGGGCGACTCCAGGTGTCCCCCGAGATCCCCCGGGCCAACCTGCCAAGAAAGCGGGGCTTCCCGCCACACCGCGCGAGGGGGCGTCCCCCCGGGCCCCCCTCCTTGCGAGACGGGGCCCTTGGGATCTGCAGCGACTCGAGAGCCGTCCTGCCTTCTCTCTGGCGCTGCAACGGAGGCTGGACTCCCTCTAGGCGCCCCCAGAGGTTCCCTGGGATACCCGTGTCCACAGGCGAGCGGAACCCTGAGTCTCCAGAGGCCGCTCGCGAGGGGCCCCCCCGCGCCGTCGGCCCCTCCTCTCGAAAGGGGGGTCCAATCCCCTTCCTGAATGCCATCGCAATCCCTACATTCCCTCGCACCTCCAGAGCGGGACTCTCGCCTCTCCTGAGGTTCGAGAAGAGGCCCCAAGGGGCCAGTTCCGGCCGCAAGACCAAAGGTCCCCGAGGAACCCCCATCGGCAAGCGAGTCCAGTTCCCTGGACGTGAGGCGAGGGGAAGCCCAGCAGCCCCTGGCGATGTCAAAGGAGGCCTGGACTTCTCAGAGGCAACAAGAGAGGCTCCCCGAGGCGCCACGCCCCCGATTCAGAGAGGCCACCCCCGCTTCCCCCTGCGCCGCGCGCGGAAAAGCACGACCTTCGCCCCTGCATTCGAGGGGAAGCCCGATTGCCCTTGGCTGTGACCGACCGGAGAGAAAGGCTGAGTCCCCTCGACTCCCTGGAGGCCACCCCACAGGTGCCAGTTATATACCTGTCCCCTCCCCCCCTCCGGGGACCCCCGAGGGTCCTAGCTCCATGCCTGACGCGGACCCAGGGCGCTGCAGCGCCTCCTGGCGAATCCCGAGGCTGCTCGGGCCCCTGTCCGCTCGAAAGGAGGCATGGCGACCCCCGCTGGGCTAACGGGGGAGACGGGCCGGGGTACCCGCCGCAACTCGAGAATGCACCGCCGCAAGTCGAGAACACCCCCGTGAGGCCACGCCCATAGAGGGAGGAGGCGCTTTTCCCTTGCAGGGCATGGAGAGCATGCCCCGGCACCTGTTCCGGCTCCGAACGGGGCTTGACTCCTTGCGGGGCGACTCCAGGTGTCCCCCGAGATCCCCGGGCCAACCTGCCAAGAAAGCGGGGCTTCCCGCCACACCGCCGCGAGGGCGTCCCCCGGGGCCCCCCCTCCTTGCGAGACGGGGCCCTTGGGATCTGCAGCGACGCGAGAGCCGTCCTGCCTTCTCTCTGGCGCTGCAACGGAGGCTGGACTCCCTCTAGGCGCCCCCAGAGGTTCCCTGGGATACCCGTGTCCACAGGCGCGAGCGGAACCCTGAGTCTCCAGAGGCCGCTCGCGAGGGGCCCCCCGTCGCCGTCGGCCCCTCCTCTCGAAAGGGGGGTCCAATCCCCTTCCTGAATGCCATCGCAATCCCTACATTCCCTCGCACCTCCAGAGCGGGACTCTCGCCTCTCCTGAGGTTCGAGAAGAAGGGCCCCAAGGGGCCAGTTTCCGGCCGCAAGACCAAAGGTCCCCGAGGAACCCCCCCATCGGCAAGCGAGTCCAGTTCCCTGGACGTGAGGCGAGGGGAAGCCCAGCAGCCCCTGGCGATGTCAAAGGAGGCCTGGACTTCTCAGAGGCAACAAGAGAGGCTCCCCGAGGCGCCACGCCCCCGATTCAGAGAGGCCACCCCCGCTTCCCCTTGCCCCCTGCGCCGCGCGGAAAAAAGCACGACCTTCGCCCCTGCATTCGAGGGGAAGCCCGATTGCCCTTGGCTGTGACCGGAGAGAAAGGCTGAGTCCCCTCGACTCCCTGGAGGCCACCCCCACAGGTGCCAGTTTATACCTGTCCCCTCCCCCCCCCCCTCCGGGGACCCCCCGAGGGTCCTAGCTCCATGCCTGACGCGGACCCAGGGCGCTGCAGCGCCTCCTGGCGAATCCCGAGGCTGCTCGGGCCCCTGTCCCGCTCGAAAGGAGGCATGGCGACCCCGCTGGGCTAACGGGGGAGACGGGCCGGGGTACCCCGCCGCAACTCGAGAATGCACACCGCCGCCGCAAGTCGAGAACACCCCCCGTGAGGCCACGCCCATAGAGGGAGGAGGCGCTTTTCCCTTGCAGGGCATGGAGAGCATGCCCCGGCACCTGTTCCGGCTCTCCCGACTCCGGGGCTTGACTCCTTGCGGGCGACTCCAGGTGTCCCCCCCGAGATCCCCGGGCCAACCTGCCAAGAAAGCGGGGCTTCCCGCCACACACCGCGAGGGCGTCCCCCGGGCCCCCTCCTCCTTGCGAGACGGGGCCCTTGGGATCTGCAGCGACGCGAGAGCCGTCCTCCTGCCTTCTCTCTGGCGCTGCAACGGAGGCTGGACTCCCCTCTAGGCGCCCCCAGAGGTTCCCTGGGATACCCCGTGTCCACAGGCGAGCGGAACCCCCTGAGTCTCCAGAGGCCGCTCGCGACGAGGGGCCCCCCCGTCGCCGTCGGCCCCCTCCTCTCGAAAGGGGGGTCCAATCCCCTTCCTGAATGCCATCGCAATCCCTACATTCCCTCGCACCTCCAGAGCGGGACTCTCGCCTCTCCTGAGGTTCGAGAAGAGGCCCCAAGGGGCCAGTTCCGGCCGGCCGCAAGACCAAAGGTCCCCGAGGAACCCCCACATCGGCAAGCGAGTCCAGTTCCCTGGACGTGAGGCGAGGGGAAGCCCAGCAGCCCCCTGGCGATGTCAAAGGAGGCCTGGACTTCTCAGAGGGCAACAAGAGAGGCTCCCCGAGGCGCCACCCCCCCGATTCAGAGAGGGCACCCCCCCGCTTCCCCCTGCGCCGCGCGGCGGAAAAAGCTACGACCTTCGCCCCTGCATTCGAGGGGAAGCCCGATTGCCCCTTGGCTGTGACCGGAGAGAAAGGCTGAGTCCCCCTCGACACTCCCTGGAGGCCACCCCACAGGTGCCAGTTATACCTGTCCCTCCCCCCCTCCGGGGACCCCCGAGGGTCCTAGCTCCATGCCTGACGCGGACCCAGGGCGCTGCAGCGCGCCTCCTGGCGAATCCCGAGGCTGCTCGGGCCCCTGTCCGTCACGCTCGAAAGGAGGCATGGGCGACCCCGCTGGGCTAACTAACGGGGAGACGGGCCGGGGTACCCGCCGCAACTCGAGAATGCACCGCCGCCGAGTCAAGAGAGAACACCCCCCCCGTGAGGCCACGCCCATAGAGGGAGGAGCGCGCTTTTTCCCTTGCAGGGCATGGAGAGCATGCCCCCCGGCACCTGTTTCCGGGCTCCCGAACGGGGCTTTGACTCCTTGCGGGCGACTCCAGGTGTCCTCACCCCCGAGATCCCCGGGCCAACCTGCCAAGAAAAGCGGGGCTTCCCGCCACACCACACGCCGCGAGGGCGTCCCCCGGGGCCCCCCTCCTTGCGAGACGGGGCCCTTGGGATCTGCAGCGACGCGCGAGAGCCGCCGTCCTGCCTTCCTGCTCTCTCTGCGCTGCTGCAACGGGAGGCTGGACTCCCTCTAGGCGCCCCCCCCAGAGAGGTTCCCTGGGATACCCGTGTCCACAGGCGAGCGGAACCCTGAGTCTCCAGAGGCCGCCGCTCGCGAGGGGCCCCCCGTCGCCGTCGTCGTCGGCCCCTCCTCTCGAAAGGGGGGGTCCAATCCCCTTCCTGAATGCCATCGCAATCCCTACATTCCCCTCGCACCTCCAGAGCGGGGGACTCTCGCCTCTCCTGAGGTTCGAGAAGAGGCCCCAAAGGGGGCCAAGTTCCGCCGCCGCAAGACCCAAAGGTCCCCGAGGAACCCCCATCGGCAAGCGAGTCAGTTCCCTGGACGTGAGGCGAGGGGAAGCCCAGCAGCCCCTGGCGATGTCAAAGGAGGCCTGGACTTCTCAGAGGCAACAAGAGAGGCTCCCCGAGGCGCCACGCCCCCCCGATTCAGAGAGGCCACCCCCCCGCTTCCCCCTGCGCGCCGCGCGGGAAAAGCACGACCTTCGCCCCTGCATTCGAGGGGAAAGCCCGATTGCCCTTGGCTGTGACCGAGAGAAAAGGCTGAGTCCCCTCGACTCCCTGGAGGGCCACCCCACAGGTGCCCAGTTATACCTGTCCCCTCCCCCCCTCCGGGGACCCCCGAGGGTCCTAGCTCCATGCCTGACGCGGACCCAGGGGCGCTGCAGCGCCCTCCTGGCGAATCCCGAGGCTGCTCGGGCCCCCTGTCCCCTGTCGAAAGAAAAGAGGCATGGCGACCCCGCTGGGCTAAACGGGGAGGGACGAGGCCGGAGGGTACCCGCCCGCAACTCGAGAATGCACCGCCGCAAGTCGAGAACACACCCCCGTGAGGCCACGCCCATAGAGGGAGGAGGCGCTTTTCCCTTGCAGGGCATGGAGAGCATGCCCCGGCACCTGTTCCGGCTCCGAACGGGGCTTGACTCCTTGCGGGCGACTCCAGGTGTCCCCCGAGAGATCCCCCGGCCCAACCTGCCAAGAAGAAAGCGGGGCTTCCCGCCACCGCACCGCGAGGCGTCCCCCGGGCCCCCTCCTCCTTGCGAAGACGGGGCCCTTGGGGATCTGCAGCGACGCGAGAGCCGTCCTGCCTTCTCTCTGGCGAAGCTGCAACGGAGGCTGGACTCCCTCTAGGCGCCCCCAGAGGTTCCCTGGGATACCCGTGTCCACAGGCGAGCGGAACCCTGAGTCTCCAGAGGCCGCTCGCGAGGGGCCCCCCGTCGCCCCGTCGGCCCCTTCTCCTCTCGAAAGGGGGGTCCAATCCCCTTCCTGAATGCCATCGCAATCCCTACATTCCCTCGCACCTCCAGAGCGGGACTCTCGCCTCTCCTGAGGTTTCGAGAAGAGGCCCCAAGGGGCCAGTTCCGGCCGCAAAGACCAAAGGTCCCCGAGGAACCCCCATCGGCAAGCGAGTCCAGTTCCCTGGACGTGAGGCGAGGGGAAGCCCAGCAGCCCCTGGCGATGTCAAAGGAGGCCTGGACTTCTCAGAGGCAACAAGAGAGGCTCCCCCGAGGCGCCACACGCCCCCGATTCAGAGAGGCCACCCCCCCCTTCCCCCCTGCGCCGCGCGGAAAAGCACGACCTTCGCCCCTGCTGCATTCGAGGGGAAGAAGCCCGATTGCCCTTGGCTGTGACCGGAGAGAAAGG
>JAGTYA010000586.1:0-21682 GCA_024291935.2 Okapia johnstoni | reverse complement strand
AAATGCTACAGGGAAAAATAAAGCCAGGAAAGAAGGGCAGGGGGAGGCCCTTGACTTATGTGGGGAGCCGTGGGAAATGAGAGGTTAGGGGCTGGGGGCTGGTTAGGAGGGCCTGGGTGGCATACTGGTGAACAGGGACAAAGGACACAGTAAGAGGATGTCTCATGTCTCAAGGCAGAGAGTGGGAAAAGTGAATGCTGGGTGAGACTGAGGGTCCTGGGCAGGGTGGGGAAAACCACATGGAGTTTCTCTTAACTCTTGCTGATGAGATATAATAGTTCTTTTAAAATAAAATTTCGTGTATATGCTTTTAATAGGCAAAACAGTTAAATGAGTCAATATTTAAAAGGGATACAAGGATATCTAATTGTAAAATTAAAAGCTTCCAACCCATACCCCCTAGGAACTCATTTCTCCTCCTTGGTAGCACTTTTTATAAAGTTTCTTCTGTATTTGTTCAAGGGCATTTCATTCGCATACATGCAAACATATCCATCCATTTGTATGTACATACATGTATCTGTATGCATAGCTATATAGACCTTGACAAACATGTGTATGGTGTGGATGTACATACACACGTGCACACACAAGCATATGTATATATGTATGTATTTCACATGTCTGTATGCTTACATATATTTTAAAGAAAGGTGAGTGATTCACAGAGCTCTCACTTGATGAAGACTCTGACAGTTGCTAAGTATGCTTGTAATTCTTACACAAATCAAAAAGGCTTTAGTAATTTGCTGCCTATTTCAAAGACACTATGATCAATGATCAATTAGACAGCACCAAAGATCTCTGTAGGGCAAACCATTCTGATAAATGCTTTGCTTTCCTGTTACAGTAATTCCACTAAGGTATGTTCCCTTGTGATTAAAGGCGCAGGCTGGAGACAGAGAAACCTGGAAGCAAATCTTAATTGGTTATGTGCATTAGTTTCCTGCTGCTGTAGCAAATTACCACAAACATAGTCACACAAAATTTTATTACCTTACAATTCTGGAAGTCGGAAGTCTTCTGGTCTTCAGCAGGCTGAAATCAAGGTATCAGCAGGGCTTTGTTACCTCCAGGAATTCTTAGGAAAAATACATTTCTTTGCCCAGGATCTAGAGGTCACGTATGTTCCTGGGCTTGAGGCCCCTTCCACCATCTTCAAAGCCAAGAATGTACTATCTTCAACTCATTCTTTCTGACTTACTCTTTTAAGGTTACATCTCTTCTCTGCTTCTGACCCTTTTGCCTCCCTTGTGACCAGATTTGGCCCATCCAAATAATCCAGCATGGTCTCCCCCATCTCAAGATCTGTACACATCTGAAAAGTCTCTTTAGCCATGTAAAGTAACATATTCACATGTTCTGGGGAATTAGGACATGGGCATCTTTTCAGAGATAGGGTCACTCTCTCTGCCTATCACAGGTTGTCGGAAGAAAATTACTTAACTTCTAGTTTATTTTCTTATGTACAAACTTTTGACAAAACAAGGCTATTTGGAGGAGTCAAATGAGACAATGTGTATAAAACTCTTGGCCTATAACAGGGACTAACTACCTTTTGGGTAGCTCTGGTTTATTGGCTGTTTGGTCTTAGTTAACAACATTCTCCTCTTCAGTGCCATCCTCTTCCTCTATAAAATGGGGAAAAGAATGGCACCCATGAGATTTTATTAGCATGGATATCCATTTAATCTAGCATAGTTTATTAAACGACTATCTTTTCTTTACTGCATTTCAAAGATACTTTTCTCCTTGTTATAAGTCTAGTCACCAAAACAATGTGTGGATCTACTTAGGAATTCTCTTTACTTTCTGTGCTTTGTGTGTATATTCTTGTGTCAGTTCCACACTTCAATTACTAGTACTTCAAATAAATACTGTTACCTAGTAATATATTCTCCAACTTTGTTCTTTTTATTTGAGTTTATCTTGGCACTTTGCATTTTCACGTGTATTAGAATCCATTTGTCAGTTTCTTTAAAAAAAGAAACTTGCTGGTATTTCAATAGGGATTCCACTGAATCTGTAGATAAGTTTGAGAGAAGGGGATGTCTTTACTACATTGAAGCTTCTAATCCACGAACATGGATTATTTCCTTTTATTTATTTATATCTTTTAAAATTTCTCTTTGCAGTATTTATAGTTCTCTGTAAGACTTTATCTGTTGCTAGTTATCCCATACATATGATTGTTTTTGATGTTGTTATAAATAATAATATAATTATATTATATTTCCTTTTTATCGTTCCTGGGTCTTGCTTGCATGAAAAATGTAACAAATTTGTATATTGACCTTGTATTCAGCAATTTTGCTAAGTTCACTTAGTGATTCTATTTATTTATAGATTCTTGTGGATTTTTACATAGTATTAGTTCCTCACTTCCAAATTCCGTGCTGTTTGCTTCTTTTATATGCCTTATTTCATTAGTCAGGACTCCTTTACAAAGTCAAATAGGAGCAGTGATAGCTCACATCTTTGTACATTTCTACACAGCAAGAGGAAATTTTCAGAATTTTATCATTAAGATATTAGACATAATAGCAAATCAAGGAAGCTTCCTACTATTTGTAGCTTGTGAAAGTGTTAAAAAATTAAGGATGAGACTTTTTTCACAGAATTAGAAAATATAATTCTAAAACTTGTATGGAAATACGAAAGGCCCCAAATAGCCAAAGCACTCTTGAGAAAGAACAAAGCTGCAGGTATCATGGTCTTTAAACCCATACTATCCTACAAAGCTATAGTAATCAAAACAGTATGGTAATGGCACAAAAACAGACACACATAGAGCAATGGAACAAGTTAGGAAGCCCATAAATAAGTCCACACTTAATGGTCAATTAATCTATGATAAAGGAAGCAAGAATATAAAATGAGAAAAAGTCAATGAAGCAGAAGTAGATGTTTTTCGATAATTCCCTTGCTTTTTCTCTGCTCCACCGGATGTTGGCAATTTAATCTCTGGTTCCTTTGCATTTTCTATATCCAGCTTGTACATCTGGAAGTTTTCAGTTCATCTATTGTTGAGGCCTAGCTTGAAGGATTTTGAACATTATTTTGCTAGCATGTTAAATGAGTGCAGTTGTACTGCAGTTTGAACATTCTTTGACATTATGTTTCTTTGGGATTGGAAGAAAAACACATTTTCCTGTCCTGTGGCTACTGCTGAGTTTTCCAAATTTGCTGGCATGTTTAGTGTAGTACTTTCACAGTATCATCACTGAGAATTTTAAATAGCTCAGCAAGAATTCCGTCAGGCTTCCCAGGTGGCACCAGTGGTAAAAAAAAAAAAAAAAAAAAAAGAAAGAAAGAAAGAAAAAACCCACCTGCCAATTCAGGAGAAATAAGAGACATGGATTCAATCCCTAGGTCAGAAAGAAACCCTGGAGGAGGGAATGGCAACCCACTCCAATATTCTTGCCTGGGTAATGCCATGGACAGAGCAGCCTCATGGGCCATGGTCCATAGTGTTGCAAAGAGTCGGACACCCTGAAGCAAGTTAGCGTGCATGCACACAGAATTCCATCACCTCCACTCACTTTGTTCATAGTAATACTTCCTGACTTTACACTTGACTTTACACTCCAGGATGTCTGGCTCTCGGTGAGTGATCACACCATCATGGTTATCCAGGTCATTAAGACCCTTTTTGTATAGTTCTCCTGTATACTTTTGCCAACTCTTCTTTTTTTTTTTTTTTTTTTTTTTTTTTATTTTAGTTGGGGGCTAATTACTTTACAATATTGTAGTAGTTTTTGCCATACATCGACATGAATCAGCCATGGATTCACATGTGCTCCCCCTCCCAAACCCTCCTCCCACCTCCCTCCCCCTCCCATCCCTCAGTGTCATCCCAACGCTCCATCCCTGAGCATCCGTCCCATGCATAGAACATGGAATGGTGTTCCGCTTCACATATGACAATATACATGTTTCAATGTTATTGTCCCAGAACGTCCAACCCTCACCTTCTCCCTCAGAGTCCACAGGACTGTTCTATGCATCTGTGTCTCTTATTCTGTCTCACATATAGGGTTACCATTACCATCTTTCAAATTCCATATACATGCATTAGTATACTGTATTGGTGCTTTTCTTTCTGGCTCACTTCACTCTGTATAATGGGCTCCAGTTTCATCCATCTCAATAGAACGGATTCAAATGTATTCTTTTTAATGGCTGAGTAATATTCCATTGTGTATATGTACCACAGCTTCCTTATCCATTCGTCTGCCGATGGACATCTAGGTTGCTTCCATGTCCTGGCTATTGTAAACAGTGCTGCGATGAACATTGGGGTACACGCGTCTCTTTCAATTCTGGTTTCCTCGGTGTATATGCCTAGCAGTGGGATTGCTGGGTCATATGGCAGTTCTATTCCCAGTTTTTTAAGGAATCTCCACACTGTTCTCCATAGTGGCTGTACTAGTTTGCATTCCCACCAACAGTGTAAGAGGGTTCCCTTTTCTCCACACCCTCTCCAGCATTTATTGCTTGTAGACTTTTGGATAGCGGCCATTCTGACTGGTGTGTAATGGTACCTCATTGTGGTTTTGATTTGCATTTCTCTAATAATGAGTGATGTTGAGCATCTTTTCATGTGTTTGTTAGCCATCTGTATGTCTTCTTTGGAGAAATGTCTGTTTAGTTCTTTGGCCCAGTTTTTGATTGGGTCGTTTATTTTTCTGGAATTCAGCTGCAGGAGTTGCTTGTATATTTTTGAGATTAATTGTTTGTCTGTTGCTTCGTTTGCTATTATTTTCTCCCATTCTGAAGGCTGTCTTTTCACCTTGCTTATAGTTTCCTTTGTTGTGCAAAAGCTTTTAATTTTGATTAGGTCCCATTTGTTTATTTTTGCTTTTATTTCCAATATTCTGGGGGGTGGGTCATAGAGGATCCTGCTGTGATTTATGTCGGAGAGTGTTTTGCCTATGTTTTCCTCTAGGAGTTTTATAGTTTCTGGTCTTACATTTAGATCTTTAATCCATTTTGAGTTTATTTTTGTGTATGGTGTTAGGAAGTGTTCTAGTTTCATTCTTTTACAAGTGGTTGACCAGTTTTCCCAGCACCACTTGTTAAAGAGATTGTCTTTTCTCCATTGTATACTCTTGCCTCCTTTGTCGAAGATAAGGTGCCCCATAGGTGCGTGGGTTTTATCTCTGGGCTTTCTATTTTGTTCCATTGATCTATATTTCTATCCTTGTGCCAGTACCACACTGTCTTGATGACTGTGGCTTTGTAGTAGAGCTTGAAGTCAGGCAGGTTGATTCCTCCAGTTCCATTCTTCTTTCTCAAGATTGCTTTGGCTATTCGAGGTTTCTTATACTTCCATACAAATTGTGAAATGATTTGTTCTAGTTCTGTGAAAAATATCATTGGTAGTTTGATAGGGATTGCATTGAATCTGTAGATTGCTTTGGGTAGTATACTCATTTTCACTATATTAATTCTTCCAATCCATGAACACGGTATATTTCTCCATCTGTTTGTGTCCTCTTTGATTTCTTTCATCAGTGTTTTATAGTTTTCTATATATAAGTCTTTTGTTTCTTTAGGTAGAAATATTCCTAAGTATTTTATTCTTTTTGTTGCAATGGTGAATGGTATTGTTTCCTTAATTTCTCTTTCTGTTTTCTCATTATTGGTGTATAGGAATGCAAGGGATTTCTGTGTGTTAATTTTGTATCCTGCAACATTACTATATTCATTGATTAGCTCTAGTAGTTTTCTGGTAGAATCTTTAGGGTTTTCTATGTAGAGGATCATGTCATCTGCAAACAGTGAGAGTTTTACTTCTTCTTTTCCTATCTGTATTCCTTTTATTTCTTTTTTTCCGCTCTGATTGCTGTGGCCAAAACTTCCAGAACTATGTTGAATAGTAGTGGTGAAAGTGGGCATCCTTGCCTTGTTCCTGACTTTAGGGGAAATGCTTTCAGTTTTTCACCATTGAGGATAATGTTTGCTGTGGGTTTGTCATATATAGCTTTTATTATGTTGAGGTATGTTCCTTCTATTCCTGCTTTCTGGAGAGTTTTTATCATAAATGGATGTTGAATTTTGTCAAAGGCTTTTTCTGCATCTATTGAGATAATCATATTGTTCTTATCTTTCAATTTGTTAATGTGGTGAATTACATTGATTGATTTGCGGATGTTAAAGAAACCTTGCATTCCTGGGATAAAGCCCACTTGGTCATGATGTATGATCTTTTTAATATGATGTTGGATTCTGTTTGCTAGAATTTTATTAAGGATTTTTGCATCTATGTTCATCAGTGATATTGGCCTGTAGTTTTCTTTTTTTGTGACATCTTTGTCTGGTTTTGGAATTAGGGTGATGGTGGCCTCATAGAATGAGTTTGGAAGTTTACCATCTTCTGCAATTCTCTGGAAGAGTTTTTGAGTAGGATAGGTGTTAGCTCTTCTCTAAATTTTTTGGTAGAATTCCGCTGTGAAGCCGTCTGGTCCTGGGCTTTTGTTTGCTGGAAGATTTCTGATTACAGTTTCGATTTCCGTGCTTGTGATGGGTCTGTTAAGATCTTCTATTTCTTCCTGGTTCAATTTTGGAAAGTTATACTTTTTCTAAGAATTTGTCCATTTCTTCCAAGTTGTCCATTTTATTGGCATATAGCTGTTGGTAGTAGTCTCTTATGATCCTTTGTATTTCTGTGTAGTCTGTTGTGATCTCTCCATTTTCATTTCTAATTTTGTTGATCTGATTCTTCTCCCTTTGTTTCTTGATGAGTCTGGCTAATGGCTTGTCAATTTTGTTTATCTTCTCGAAAAACCAACTTTTAGTTTTGTTGATTTTTGCTATGGTCTCTTTTGTTTCTTTTGCATTTATTTCTGCCCTAATTTTTAAGATTTCTTTCCTTCTACTAACCCTGGGGTTCTTCATTTCTTCCTTCTCTAGTTGCTTTAGGTGTAGAGTTAGTTTATTTATTTGAGTTTTTTCTTGTTTCTTGAGGTACGCCTGTATTGCTATGAACCTTCCCCTTAGCATTGCTTTTACAGTGTCCCATAGGTTTTGGGTTGTTGTGTTTTCATTTTCATTCGTTTCTATGCATATTTTGATTTCTTTTTTGATTTCTTCTGTGATTTGTTGGTTATTCAGAAGCGTGTTATTTAGCCTCCATATGTCGGAATTTTTAATAGTTTTTTCCCTGTAATTGAGGTCTAATCTTACTGCATTGTGGTCAAAGAAGATGGCTGGGATGATTTCAATTTTTTGGAATTTACCAAGGCTAGATTTATGACCCAGGATGTGATCTATCCTGCAGAAAGTTCCGTGTGCACTTGAGAAAAAGGTGAAATTGCTTGTTTTGGGGTGGAAAGTCCTGAAAATATCGATTAAATCTAATTTGTCTATAGTATCATTTAAAGTTTGTGTTTCCTTGTTAATTTTCTGTTTTGTTGATCTATCCATAGGTGTGAGTGGAGTGTTAAAGTCTCCCACTATTATTGTGTTTATTGTTAACTTCCCCTTTCATACTTGTTAGTATTTGCCTTATATATTGTGGTGCTCCTATGTTGGGTGCATATATATTTATAATTGTTACATCTTCTTCTTGGATTGACCCTTTGATCATTATGTAGTGTCCTTCTTTGTCCCTTTTCACAGCCTTTATTTTAAAGTCTATTTTATCTGAAATGAGTATTGCGACTCCTGCTTTCTTTTGGTCTCCATTTGCATGAAATGTATTTTTCCATCCCTTCACTTTCAGTCTGTATGTGTCCCTAGTTTTGAGGTGGGTCTCTTGTAGACAGCATATGTAGGGGTCCTGTTTTTGTATCCACTCAGCCACTCTTTGTCTTTTGGTTGGGGCATTCAACCCATTTACATTTAAGGTAATTATTGATAAGTATGGTCCCGTTGCCATTTACTTTGTAGTTTTAAGTTCGTGTTTAAACATCCTTTCTGTGTTTCCTGTTTAGAGAAGATCCTTTAGCATTTGTTGGAGAGAGCTGGTTTGGTGGTGCTGAATTCCCTCAGTTCTTGCTTGTCTGTAAAGCTTTTGAATTCTCCTTCATATCTGAATGAGATCCTTGCCGGGTACAGTAATCTGGGTTGTAGATTTTTCTCTTCCATTACTTTAAGTATGTCCTGCCATTCCCTTCTAGCCTGAAGAGTTTTCTATTGAAAGATCAGCTGTTATCCTTATGGGGATCCCCTTGTGTGTTATTTGTTGTTTTTTTCCCTTGCTGCTTTTAATATTTGTTCTTTGTGTTTGATCTTTGTTAATTTGATTAATATGTGTCTTGGGGTGTTTCGCCTTGGGTTTATCCTGTTTGGGACTCTCTGGGTTTCTTGGACTTCTGTGACTATTTCCTTCCTCATTTTAGGGAAATTTTCAACTATTATCTCCTCGAGTATCTTTTCATGGCCTTTCCTTTTATCTTCTTCTTCTGGGACTCCTATGATTCGAATGTTGGGGCGTTTTCATATTGTCCCAGAGGTCCCTGAGGTTTTCCTCATCTCTTCTGCTTTGGTTAGATCCTTGACTTTTCTGTCCTTTATTGTGCCCATCTTTGCATGAAATATTCCCTTGGTATCTCCAATTTTCTTGGAGAGAGATCTTGAGTCTCTCCCATTCTGTTATTTTCCTCTATTTCTCTGCATTGTTCACTTAAGAGGGCTTTTCTTGTCTCTCCTTTCTAGTCTCTCTGAAACTCTGCATTCAGTTGGATATATCTTTCCCTTTCATCTTTGTCTTTTGCTTCTCTTGTTTTCTTAGCTATTTTTTAAGGCCTCCTCAGACAACCCATTTTGCCTTCTTGCATTTCTTTTTTCTTGGGGAAGGTTCTGGTCACCACTTCCTATACAGTGTTATGAACCTCTGTCCATAGTTCTTCAGGCACTCTATCTACCAGATCTAATCCCTTGAATCTATTTGTCACTTCCACTGTATAATCATAATGGTTTTGATTTAGGTCATACTTGAATGGTCTAGTGGTTTTTCCCTGCTTCAACTTAAGCCTGAATTTTGCAATAAGAAGCTGATTATCTGAGGCACAGTCAGCTCCAGGTCTTCTTTTTGCTGACTGTATAGAGTTTGTCTTAAGCTACAAAGAATATAATCAATCTAATTTTGTTATTGACCATCTGGTGATGTCCATGTGTAGAGATGTCTCTTATGTTATTGGAAGAAGGGTTTGCTATAACCAGGGTGTTTTCTTGGCAAAAGTCTTTTAATTTTTTTTTGTACTTCTGTACTATTTGTACCTTGGAGTAAAAAAACCTGTTTTATTATGTACTTCAAGGCCAAGTTTGTCTGTTGCCCCAGATATCTCTTGATTTTCTACTTTCCAGTCCCCTAGGATGAAAAGAACATCTTTTTATTGGTGTGTTAGTTCTCGAAGATCTCATAGGTCTTTGTAGAACCATTCAACTTCAATTTCGTTGGCGTTAGTGGTTGGGGCATAGACTTGGGTTACTGTGATATTAAATGGTTTGCCTTGGAAATGAACCGAGATCATTCTGTTGTTTTTGAGAGATAGCACTCAAGTACTGCATTTTGGACTCTTTTGTTGACTATGAGGGCTACTCCCATTTCTTCTAAGGGATTCTTGTCCACAGTAGTAGATATAAATGGTCATCTGAATTAAATTTGCCCACTCCCATCCATTTTAACTCACTGATTCCTAAAAATGTCAGTGTTTACTCTTGTCATCTCCTGCTTAATCACATCCAATTTACCTTGATTCATGGACCTAACATTCCCTGTTCCTATGCAATATTGTTCTTTATAGCATTGGATCTTAGTTTCACCACCAGACACATCCACAGCTGGGTGTCATTTTCTGCTTTGGCCTAGCCTCCTTAGTCTTTCTAGAGCTATTTCTCTGCTCTTCCCCAGTAGCATATTGGACACCTACTGACCTGAGGGGCTCATCTTCTGGTATCACATCTTTCTGCCTTTTCATACTGTTCATGGTTTTCTTGAGGCAACAATACTGAAGTGGTTTGCCATTCCCTTCTGCAGTGGACCACATTTTGTCAGAATTTTCCCCTGTACCATGACCCTGTGATCCATACGTCTTGGGTGACCCTGTATGGCATGGCTCATAGCTTTATTGAGTTACCACAAGGCTGTGTCTGTCCTGCACTCTCATGGATGAGGATGAGTCTAAGGCTTGTGCTAATTTCCTGAGACTAGGAGGCACTTTCATGTGGGGGAAATCTTGGTCTTGCTCCAAAGCTCATTGTCTTTAATCCAATTTTCTGTTGTTGGTGATTCCCTCTCTGGTTTGGATTCCTGAGACAGCCCCACATAGCCTCTAAAAGGACTTTCCAACATGTGTCTCCCAGGACTTGCTGCCAGTGCCCATGTTCCTGTTCAGGCTGACTCATGCCTTTGCGTGAGACCCTCAAACACTCAAGGCAGGCCTGGTTCATTGGGTTCACTGCTCTTTCCCTGTATCCTGGTGCATACAAGGGGTTGGTGCACTCCAAGACTCTGTTTCCCAGCATTCATGTGGAAAATCTTGTTATCAAAGCCCATTGTCCTTCAAAAATCAGATTCCCTGGGATTCCCAGTGCTTTTGCCAGTTCTCAGGTTGGGAAGTCAAAAATAAAATTGTGAATGGGTATTGAATTTTATCAAAAGTGTTTGCTTATCTATTGAGTTGATAATTTTTCTGTTAATGTGGCAATCACAATGATTGATTTTCAAATGTTAAGCTAATGTTGTATTTCTAGAATAAATCTGACTTAATCATGATGTAATATCTTCTATATATTTATTGGTATGTTTATTTTGCTCATATTTTAAATTTCTGTGCCTAAGATCTTAAACACGAGAGAGATTGGCCTAATTGTTTGTCTTTCTAGCAATGTCCTTGTCAAGTTTTGGCATCAAAGATATGCTAATTTGATAAAATCAATTTAAAAGTCTTCATTATTTTTCCATTTTCTGGTGAAATTTGTGTAACATTATTGTTATTTCTTCCTTAAATGCTTGGAAGAAAGCCATAGGCGAAGGTTACCTAGGTTTGGAGTTTTGTTTGTCATAGACATTATATTACAGATTAAATAGCTTTATTAAATAGATGAGTATTTATACTTTTGAAATGTAACTTTTGAAAAAATTTTTCCATTTCAACTAAACTTTCAAATACGTTGGCATAAAGTTGTTTATAATTTCCTCCTATTTATCTCTTTTGAAATTGAGTATAGTTTAAAATAAGGTAAAATGTGCAAGTCTTAAATATGTAGCTCACTAAGTTTTTTTATCTATGATTATACATGTATAAAAATCACCCAGATAAAGATCTAACACTTCAGAAAGTTCCCTCATAAAACTTTCCAGTTGATTCTCACACCCGCCCCCAAGGTAAACCCCCTATTCTGATATACAAAGCAAACTAATAGTTTATCTGCTCTTGGATTTTATATAAACAAAATAATACATATTAACATATAAACAGTGTATATATTTGTGTTTGACTTCTTTTTCTGACGTTAATGTGTTTTTGAGATTCATCTGGTATTAGATTCATCAGTAATGTATTCTTACTTTTACTGCCATATGATATTCCATTATATAAATATAGTACACATTTTATCAATTTTTTGTATTACTGGACAGATGGGCTTCTTATTTTAAGTTATTACAAAATTTTCTATCAATCTTCTTTTACAAATATTTTTTGTAGATATATGACATTTCTTTTTTACAATATATGTAGGCATGGAAATTGAGGGTCATAGTGTAGGTATAAAATATAACATTATGAGAAACTAATAGGCAGTTGTTAAAAATGGTTGAGCCACTGTATATTCCACCAGTAATATATAATGTTCACAATTTCTCCACACACCCTCCAATGTTTGGTTTTATCAATGTGTTAAATTTTAGCATTAATAATGGATGCAATAGTATCCCTTAGTTTCATCTGAATTTCCCTGTTGAGTATATACTGTTGAGAATCTTTTCACATGTTTATCGGCCTTTTGAATATCTTCTTGGACAGTGCCTTTTCAAGCCATTTGAAATAGTAAACATGAGGGGAGGAGAGCTCATTTTCTTCTAGAATATTTTTATTGAAGTATGGTTGATTTATAGTATATTAGTTTAGATGTACAACGTGATTCAGTATTTTATAGATTATAGTTCATTGAAAGTTATTACAAAATAATGGCTCTATTTGCCTGTGCTGTACAATATATCCTTGTTGCTTATCTATTTTATAAGTAGTAGTTTGTGTCATTTTTTTAAACATTGAGCATTTTCTTACTGATTTATAGGAGTTGTTTTCACATTATACATGAGCCTCTTGTCATATCTATGTATCTATATATAATATATATATAATATTTTCCCCTGATCTGTGGCTTTTCTTTTCCACTTTGTTAAAGGTATCTTTTTAATGAGTTGAAGATTTTAGTTTTGATTAAGTCAGTTATATCTTTTAAAAAAAATAATTTGTGTTCTTTGTGTCTTGTTTAAGAACTTTTATCTACCTCAGTAAAATGAAGACATGCACAAAAAGTTTTATTTTAGAACTCTATAGTTTTCAACTTTAAATTCACAATCTACTTTAAATTAAACTTTTATGTGTAGAATAGTACAGTTCTTTTTTTTTCTCAATTGTTCCAACATCATTTATTGAACAGACCTTCCTTTCTCTATAATTTTGACAAAATAAAGCAACCGTATGTGTGTAGATCTACCTCCTACTCTAGACTGTTTCATTGATCTGTTTGTCTATTCTTGTTCCCAATATCACATTGTCTTAATAGCTTAAGTATTACAGAATGTCCTGAAATTTAGTAGTGTAAACATTTTATTTTTCTCAAGATTTTCACAGCTAGGCTGTGCTTAGTCGCTCATCATATCCGACTCTGTGTGACCCTGTGGACTGTAGCCCGCCAGGCTCCTCTGTCCATGGGGATTCTTCAGGCAAGAATACTGGAGTGGGTTGTCATGCCCTCCTCTAAGGGATCTTCCCAACCCAGGGATCAAACCCAGCTCTCCTAAATTACAGACGGATTCTCTACTGTCTGAGCACCAGGGAAACCCATAGCTAGGCTAGATCTTTTATATTTTAAACAATTTTAGTATCTCTTTGTCAATATCTGCAAAAAAAAAAAAAAGCCTATTGGGATTTTGGTAGTGATTGCATTGACTTTATATATTAATTTTGGGGGGTAAGGTAATTGATATCTTAATAATAATTTATCTTCCAAATTTGTGTCGCCCTATGGGCAGAAATAGTGGGGGGCCGTTGGGCCATGGAATCACAAAAAACTTGGACACGATGAAGCGATTAGCACACAGGCCCAAAATTAGTATTTTTTGTATAGGGAGTGTTTGGTAGAAAAAATTACTAAAGCCTAATCGGAATTTACTTTGGGAATGGTAACTAATACAGAAATACTTAGTTTTTCTTTATTTTCTGAGTCAGTTTTGGAAAGGGGTTTTTTAAGCATTAGTTTTTCATAAGTGGACAAATTTATTGGCTACCTTGTTTTAACGTTCTTTGTTATCTTTCAATATATGTAGGGGTTTTTTTTTTCCTTCTGACAGTCTACTTTGTTTTGTTTTTTTTTTTAAATGGTCTTGAGGAAGTTCAGTTTTAATGATTCTTAAAGAACTAGTTTTCTTTTTCTGTTTTTTTTCGTTGTCTCTTTCTGTTTCACTGTTTCTGCTCTCACTTTCCACATCCCCACCTGCCCAATTTTGTTGTTTTATGAGAAGGAAATTAAATAATTGATTTTAAACAATTTCTAATATATGTATTTAAAGCAATAAAATTTCTCAAATGCTTTAGTCCATATAAATTTTGAATGTGAATTGTCATTGTTTTTCCTTTTTAAAATTTTTTTTTGATTTAATATTATTCTTCTTTTAACCCCTGGGTTTTTTTGAAATATATTATTTGATTTTCAAACAATGTTTTAAAGATTGTCTAGTTATCTTTATCGTTGACTTCTGGGCAGGGAACTTGAAAATTTTTTTTGTTTTTTTCGGTTCCATTATGGTCAATTTGGTAACAAAAACCCCCTGCAATGAGGAAAACGGGTTGATCCCTGGGTTTGGGAGATCCCCTGGGACTGAAGGGAAAGGCTGGAGAATTTCGATGGTCTACGCATAGGGTCACAAAGCGTTGGACACAATCTTGAGCCGAATTTCTCTTCAAGTTCATTGTTTTTTTAAACTATTGAGATCAGTTTATAGAGCAACATTATGGTCTATTTTAAAGAAGTGTTTCTGAGCTTTTGAAAAACTATTTTCTGAAGCTGTTGTTTGGAGATAAATGCACATCTTATTGGAAAATTGGTTAATTGTGTTCCAATTCATTCTCTTCCCCAGCCTAAAATTAGATTATTAAACACTTTTTTCTAGCTGATTACTGCTCTTTAAGTTTCTGAGACAGATATACGTTATAAATACATCTGAAATTGGGGTTTGTCTTTATCTTCTCAGTATCTATCAAAATCTTGCTTTAGTTTTTTGTTTCATTGCATGTTGAAATGATATTTCTTTATGTAACATACTTGAAATGATATTTATTGATTATTAAACAACATTATGTTATTAATGCAGTATTACTTTATTAATACTTTTTGTCTTAAATCTACTTGGTCAGATATTTACATAGCCACAAGCTTTTATGGTTGAGTGTGTTTTTTTCCCAAATTCTTTTGCTTTCAGCCTATCTGTGCCTTTATTTTAAAGTGTATCTTGTAAAAAAAGTGGTTTTTTTTTTTAGTCTGTCTGAAAAAATTGTCTACCGATTTTTGCCAGTCTGTTTATTTAAACCCCACTTTATCCCAATGAGGATTTTTGTCTGTTAAAAAAAAAAAAAATCTAATGTAATCATTGACTATTTATTTTATGTCTAGTGGTTGTTACCTTTTTTTTGTTCATCTTTTGTCTCCTCTAATTCTTTTGGACTAATCATGGTTTTTTTTTTTTATTCCCGTGAGGCCAAACCCCCTTGCACACATCCCTTTTTTTAGTGGTTATTTTCAGTGACCCCTTTGTATTTTGGCTTTGTCAACCTCAAGGCACTTTGATGTTTGAGGGCCAGACATTTTCCCCATTTGAGGTCGTTTATGCATTGTAGCATTTTTTTGCTGCAACCTGGTTTTGCCACTGATGACAGTAGAAACACCCCCATTCCCCCAACCAAAATGAAATAGCCCAAAAATAGCTCATGTCCCCTTTTGGGAAAAAAAATTACCACTGGTAGAGGAAAAACCCCTGCTCTAGGGGGTTACCCTAAACATCCTCAATTTTTACCTCCTTATCAAGATAAGAATTATTGTTTTGTATCCCTAAGCAATATAAAACTTTGTAGGGTATAAATTCATTTATTTTCTCTCCCGTTATGCTATTGATGTCAATATTCATTTCTACATGTATTTGAATCTAAATGTTTGTTCTTACTGGGTTTTTAAAAAAAATATATTTTACTTTTAACTTTTAAAACTTTTTATTTCACTTTTTTTGCAAATATTTGATCTTTCTGGTAGTCTGCAGTTTTTGTGTGGCTGATTGTGCTGATGTCAGGTTTTTACTTTTTAGCCAAAAAAAAAATGGTGCATATTGTCTCGCTTTCTTTTTATCTAAAACGTCTTTATATGGGTTTTGTTTTTTTTTTTTATTCCAATTTTTTTTTTCTTTCAGCACTTAAAGAAGTAAAAATTGTTGTCTTTTGTCTTGTTTTGTTTTTGATGAAAATTACTTATTTTTTGTGTTTGTTTTCCTGAAAACCCTACCTATTTTTTTCTGTCTGCGTAAGAATTTATTTTATGTTGTGCTTAAATTTTTTTCCTTTATTTTTTGGTTTTTAAAAACCGTTTGACAGTTTGACCTGGATGAATAATTGAATTTTTTCCTCAGCTGTCGGGGGGGGGAGCAATGGCCCCAACCCCCCCTCCTATCCCACAGGACGGGTTTTGGGAATGAAGGGTTAGGTCTTGTGATTCTGAATTGTCCTTTCCTTCCCATGGTTGAGTTTGGGTGGAAAAAATGTTATAATCCCAAAAATTAACTATTGAATTTGTTCAAGGATCTTTACAAAAAATGTTCCAGGTGAGTGCATAGGCTGCAGCTGAGGCCATGGGAACTTGTATCTGAAACCCGCCTGGAAGGGGAATGTTTATGGCAAAAGAAGTTGCGAGTTTAGCGGTTGGAAAAATTAAGAATAGTTAGAAGCTAAAAATTTAAGGTATGTTGTAGTGTTGGCTATTTTTTTTATAGCTTATAAAAAAACTAGGGAATTTTTTGAGATCTAATAGCTAAAGAAGTCTTTTTAGGAGTTTAAAGGCTAAAAACAGGATTTAGAAAAAAAAGGGGGAAAAAAAACTGAGGGGAAAGTGGGATACAGCCAGAACAAATTGAGTTCCCATGTTATCAAAGGACATTAAGAAGGAATTGAAAGGGCAAACAATGATTTTGGAGACAGTAAAATGGGTGGGGGAAATAAGTGTCGTATCTCTGACCTAATGTTTTGTAAAAGTATAAAGAAAAATGATGCTTAAAAAAAAACTGCATCCAAATGAGTGGAGGCTGCATCATTCGCTAAACCCTTTCACCCCTTCGGGTGTTTCCCTGGCCCCGGAGCTGGACTCGGCCTCAGCTATGCCCATTCTGCTTTGAATGCATTAAATACATTTAATTTAATATGTGGTAACTTTCAGTTTTAAATTTTTTCCCTTGGTTTACTGTAAAAATTTTTACTTTTCTCTTAAAATTCTTTTTTTTTGTGTCCATTTTGTCTGTGTTTTTTTAAATCTTTTAATATTTTTAATAGCTTTTTTAAAAGTAAAAGAAAAGTGTAGTCTTCAGCCCTCCCAAATTTTTACAACCCATGGACTGCAGCCTGCAGGCTTCACTGTCCATAGAATTCTCCAGGCAAGAAAACCAGATTGGGTAACTATTCCCCGCTCCGGGAATTTTTCTGCCGGGGATGAACCGGGGTTTCCTTTAATTGAGGCAGATTCTTCACCCTCTGAGCCCCAAGGAAACCTTAGTTATTTTAAGGTCTTTGCCCCTTTCCAATATCTGAGCCCTTCCTCAGTTGCTCCATGAAGTTTTTTTCCCTTGATTAGGAATCATATTGCTTCTACCTGGGCTCAAACTTTTTTTTTGCATTCCCCCAAATTGCGTAATGAAAAAAATTGTAGCCCCGGATTTAAAAATTATTTTTTTACAAGTGAAGGCATGTTTTTTTCGCTTGTCAATAAGTTACAGAAGAGTCCGTCTTAAACAATTGATCAAGTTTGAGCGAAAAATTTTGGCTGGTTACAGTTTTTGGGTTTGGTTCCCTCCCCATTTTCAAAAGTCTTTAGAACAACTTGTTTGTCCCGTGTTATTATAAGTTTCTCCCTCTGTAGGACTTTGCCATCTAAGACTGTTGGAGCGAATGCTCCCTTGTTTTGTTCAGCTTCATGCACCTGCCCAACTCAACAAAGCTCTTTTGGGAAGGTTGGCAGGAAAAGAAAAAATTTCCCCTGCATTTGGAGCTTCTTTTCAGTCTATTCATCCCAGTCACAAGGTTTGCAAGTTCCCAGCAAAATTTGATGTTCAGTTTTTCACTGGCCCCTTTTGGGGAAACCTTGCAGAATAGGAATTTGGCAACTGGTATCTGCTCACTAGAAATCCCTTAGACCTTGCTTGTAAACTTAATTTCCTTAGGAATACTTTTGTCTGAAAGTCTTCTGTATTTAAATATGATGGGGGAGATTCAGATATTGGTAGGTTATGTGGATGGGTACAGTGGTCCCTTAAAGACGTCTACTATTTGATCTGAAGAAAGTAAATATGTTTATTTTTTAAAACACTCATAATAACTTAATGTTTAAACATTCTTAATTCTTGAAAAATTTTTCTTTGTAATCAGTCTAGCAGTCTATTTATCAATTTTATTTATCTTTTCCAAGCCAGCAAAATTTCCGTTTGTTATATTATATTTTCCATTTCAGTTCCAGGTTCAGTTGTCTGTCGTGTCCACTACTTTGAGACCCCATTGGATTGCAGCCTCGCCCAGGCCTGCCCTGTCCGTTCTCACATCTCCAGGCAGTCTGTATACAAACCCACATCCATCGAGTCCGTGATGCAATCCAACCATCTCATCCTCCGTCCGTCCCCTTCTTCCTCCTGCCTTCAATCTTGCACAGCATTCAGGGGTCTTTTCACAATGAGGTCAGCTCTTTCCAAGAGGTGGCCAAAGGATGGGAGTTTAGCTTCAACATCAGTCCTTCCAGTGAACACTCTGGACTGATTCGTTAGATGGTACTGGTTGGATCTCCGTGCCGTCAAGGGACTCGCAAGAGTGCTTTCTCCAAACCCCAAAGTTCAAAAAGCATCTAGTCTTGTGACGCTCAGCTTTCGTTATAGTCCAACTCTGTCTCCTCCATTATCAGATACTGGAAAAACCATAGCTTTGACTAATGACTTTGTTGTGCAAAGTAGTGTCTTGCTTTTTATTATGTTGTCTAGATGGCTACGAGTTGGTCAATACTTTCCTTCCAAGAGTAAGGTCTTTTAAATTTATGGCGGCAGTCACTTTTGCAGTGATTTGGAACACCACCATGAAATAAGTCTGAGGCACGGGTTCATACGGTTTTACCCATCTATTTGCCATGGAAGGGTTGGAACATGAGTGCCATGAGCTTAGGTGGGTTTCTGACATGTTGAGCCTGCGTAAAACCAACCTTCTTTTGCACTCCTCCTTCTTTCACCTTTCAGTCAATGAGGCTCTTTAGTTCCTCTTACTTTTTGCCTCATATGGAGGTGGTAGTCACATTCTGCATATCGGATGGTTTATTGATATTTCTACCAGCAATCTTGACTTCCAGCTTGTGCTTCTTCAAGCCCAGCCATTTCTCATGATGTACTCCTCTGCATCATTAACTTTTAAAAAAAAATAAAAAAAAAGGCAGGGTCGACAATATCAGCCTCTGAGGCTCTCCTATTTGGAACCAGTCTGTTGGTTTGTTCCATGTCCAGTTCTACTGTTGCTTCCTGACTAGAGTGCAAACAGGTTTCTCAAGAGGGCGAGTTCAGGTGGTTAGTATTCCTATCTCTTCTGAATTTTCCACAGTTTATTGTGATCCACACAGTCAAAGGCTTTGGAATAGTCAATAAAGCAGAAAATAGATGTTTTTTGGAATTCTCTTGCTCTTTTCAATGACTCAGTGGATGTTGGAATTTGTATCTCTGGTCCTCTGCCTTTTCTAAAAACCAGCTTGAACATCTGGAAGTTCATGGTTCCATGTACTGTTGAAGCCGGGCCCTTAGTGAATTTTGAGCATTACTTTACTAGTGTGTGAGATGAGTGCAATTGTGCGGTAGTCTGAGCATTCTTTGACATTGCCTTTCTTTGGGATTGGGGTGAAAACTGCCCTTTTCCAGTTCTGTGGCCACTGCTGAGTTTTCCAAAAATTTGCTGGCATATTGAGTGCAGCATCATCTTTTAGGATTTGAAATAGCTCAACTGGAATTCTTCACCTCCAAATAGCTTTGTTTGTAGTGATGCTTCTTAAGGTCCACTTAAGTTTTACCTTTCAGGATGTCTGGCTCTAGGTGAGTGATCACACCATCATGATTTCTGGGTCATGAAGATCTTTTTTTGTATGGTTTTGTGTATTCTTGCCACCTTTCTTAATATTCTGCTTCTATTAGGTCCATTACCAATTCTGTCCTTTTAAATTGAGCCGTCTTTGTGAAATGTTCCTTGGTATCTCTAATTTTCTTGAAGAGATCTTAGTCTTTTCCCCTTCTATTTTTTGCTCTATTTCTTTGCACTGATCACTAAGGAAGGCTTTCTTATCTTTCCCTTTCTATTCTTTTGATTTATAATATTGTGTTAGTTTCAGGTATAACAACTAAGTGATTCAGTTATACATTTTACACATATCCATTCTTTTTCAGACTCTTTTCCCATATAGGTTATTAAAGAATATTGAGTAGATTTCCCTGTGCTATGGTGTAGTCTTAGTTGATTTTTGTTTTATATATAGTAGTAGATATATGTTAATCCTAAGCTCCTAATTTATCTCTCCTCTCTTTTCCCCCTTTTGTAAACATAGATTTTTTTCTATTTCTGTTTGTCTATTTCTGTTTTATGAAAAAATTCATTTGTATCTTTTTAGATTTCATGTATAAGTGATGTTTTAATGATAAATGGGCTTTATCTGACTTACTTCACTTTATCTGACTTACTTCACTTAGTAAAGATATCTAGGTCCATTCATATTGCTGCAAATGGCATTATTTCATTCTTTTTTATGGCTGAATAATATTCCATTGTATATATGTACCAAAATTTTCTTCATTCTTCTGTCAATGTACGTTTAGTTTGCTTTAATGTCTTGGCTATTGTAAATGTAGGTGCATGTATCTTTTCAAAATTTTGGTTTTATTTGGATGTATGCCAAGGAGTGTGATTGCTGGACCATATGGGAATTCTTTTTTTCAATTTTTTTTAAGGAACCTTTGTATTGTTTTCCATAGTAGTTGTACCAATTTACATCCCCCTGCCACAGTGTAGGAGGATTCCCTTTTCTCTGTCCCTTCTCCAACATTTATTGTTTGTAGACTATTTGTCATTGATTTTTTAATATTTCCTTTAATATTCTCTTTAATATTTCCTACTTTCTTGCATTTAATTTGCTATTCTTTTCTGGTTTCTTGAAGATAATTATTTGCCTTTTCAGATTATTTTTCCTAAAACACGTATTTGACACTATAAATTTTTCTGTGTAAGCATTGCTTCAGCTGCATTCCACAAATTCTCATGTCGCTGTTTTTCATAGTTATTCGGTTTGGAATCTTTTTCATTTGCTTTGTGCTGAGTTCAGGTTAAGTTGCTTCCGTCGTGTCTGACTCTTTGCAACCTATGGACCCTAGCCTGCCAGGCTCCCTGTCCATGCGATTCTTCCTGGCAAGAATACTGGAGGTGGGTTTTTCCCCGCCCTCCCCCAGGGTATCTTCCCAACTCAGGGATCGAAACCCGTGTCTTTTAGTTTACCTGCATTGACAGGGGGGGTTTTTTTACCACTAGCGAGCGCTACCTGGGAACCATTTCTAATTTGCTTTATTCTCTGGGCTTATGGATTATTTAGAAAAGACTTGCTTCATTTATAAAAATTCGAAAAATTTGGTAGTTATCTCTTGGCTACTGATTTTATGTCTTAATTCTACTGTGGTTAGAAGATACATTCTTATTCACAGTGAATTTTGGTAAAATACTATGTATACTTGAAAAGACAATATTCTGTAGTTATTTGGCATAGTGTTTTATACACACACACACGCCAGTTAGGTCAAGTTAGTTTATTGAATTCATAAAAATATATCTAATTCTTTTTCTGTTTGTTTTACTAATGACTGAGAAATGTGAGTTATTCTCAAGCTATTGACTGCATACTTTTATTTCTTCTTCTAGTTTGGTCAGTTTGTGACTTAAATTAAATTTTTAGCCTATGGTATTGATGTATGCACATTTATATTGCAGTCAAAATTAATCTTTTATTATTTCAAACTATGTATCTATCACTAATATTTTTCGCTTGAAATCTTCTCAGTTTTAAGTTAATATATCTATATTCAGTTCAGTTCAGTCACTTAGTCGTGTCTGACTCTTTGCAGCCCTTGTACTGCAGCACGCCAGGCCTCCTGTCCCTTGCCAACTCCCAGAGTTTACTCAAACTCATATGATGGGTC